>JASCZW010015699.1:0-20046 GCA_034211315.2 Aedes japonicus
AAGCTTTGATTCTGAAGCACATTAATTTGACGAGCTTCGTGTGCCCTTGAACCATGCACGTGCCCACCGCTTCCGTCGTAAGAGGAAAAGCTTAGCTAGTACTTTTTAAAAATTCATCGCTACGAGCTGTTTTTCTTATCGGAAGGGACCGCTTCCTGAAGCTGTGCAGAAAATTTGGCGAAAATAAGAAAAATGCTGAGTGAGAGAAAAATCAACTTCACAAGCGAGAGACCACATCCAGCTGGCGATTTGGAAGAATTGTATTGTCGTCGTTTGGTGGAAAACAGAGTGATGTAACTATTCTGCGTGGCGTTGTGTTTAAGATGGGGTTTACTCGGAATAACATGATTTTTTTCTTTAAATTGCATTTAAAATATGATAGTTGACTAGATTTTAGATATTTGAGAGATTAATCCTTTCAGCAACAAATCAACCTAATTCAAACATATAATACTGTTATATTCAATTAAATATTTATAAATATTCATGGAGAGCAAATGTTGGGTATTGAGAGGGACCAACAGAGCACTCGATAAAAGCGAATTGGATAGGGAAGAGAGAGAGAGAATGCTAACCCTCCGTAGTTAACAGTTCAAAAATATAGGGAAGGTTCTCTCTTCCCTGTATCAGTATTAATTCCAGTCATATCTTAAGCTAAAAATGATCAAAAATGTAGACACACTACGTACTTAAAAGTGTACACCCAGGGTTGCCACATTATTTTTCATTCCCTCTTGAAGCTTTGCCAAAAAAATCTTTATTATCATTATTTAACTGCAAAAAGTGGTTGGTAAATGACTAAACAATGCGTACAACTGGTTTCACGTACCTGCTGGTTTAAAATTGACCCTATTTAGTGGTCCTTAGCCTCTTGTTCAGTAACTTCTATCCCTACCTCCCGCGGTACCGGCTGGGCTGCAGGAAACCTTAGGGAAGATCGGTAACCAACCCCGGTGGGAACATTGTTCGTAGGCTGATAGGAAGAGGGGTTTGCTTCTGCAAACCTGAGCGTCTGTTCTCCAGGAGGATCGGCTCACAACAGCGTCTGTCCCCATGTTAGGGCGGCTTATCGACGTCCAAGTGCCAGGAAAGCGACTCGAAGCTAAACTAGTGCTCAATGGTCCTCCGGAAAAGTAGTGGGTTGGTGTCCGCCCTGCGAGCCAGCCGTAAAAAAGAATTGCAACGCAAAATCAGCAACAGAATAATACGAACCGAGACCAACGGCAACGACCTCAGCGAACAAAAAGGACTTACGATTGGAAACTCGGTATTTGGAACTGCCGATCTCACAACTTTACTGGGAGCACCCGCATACTCGTCGACCTACTGAAGGACCGCGGGTTCGGCATCGTAGCGCTGCAGGAGGTGTGTGGACAGGATCCATGGTGCGAACGTTTATAGGTAATCATACCATCTACCAGAGCTGCGACAACACACGCGAGCTGGAAACAGCTTTTATAGTGATGGGCGATACGCAGAAGCGCGTGATTGGTTGGTGGCCGATCGACGAAAGAATGTGCAGATTGAGGATCAAGGGCCGATGCTTCAACTTCAGCATAATCAACGTGCACAGCTCTCACTCCAGAAGCACTGATGATGATAAGGACGCATTCTACGCGCAGCGCGAACGTGAGTACGACCGCTGCCCAAGCCATGACGACTAGATCATCATAGGAGACCTTAACGCTCAGGTAGGCCAGGAGGAGGAATTCAGACCGACGCTTGGAATGTTCAGCGCCCACCAGCTGACGAACGAAAACGGCGTACGACTCGTTTATGTTGCCGCTACCAAGAACATGGCCATTCGTAGCACCTTTCTCCAACACAGCCTCCTTATCGGTACACCTGAAGATCACCACAGCAGACGGAATCGCAAATCGACCACGTTCGGCGGACGGACGGTACTTCTCAACATTATTGACGTCAGGACCTATCGTGGCGCTAACATCGACTCCGACCACTACCTTGTGATCGTCAAACTGCGCCCAAAACATTCCGTCATCACCAATGTACGGAACCGGCGACCGCCACGGTACAACCTAGAGCGACTGGAAGCAACCGGATGTCACCTCAGCATACGCGCAGAATCTCGAGACAGCGTTGCCATACGAGGGCGAGCTCGATGTGGCCCGACTAGAGGACTGCTGGAGTACAGTTAAAGCAGCCATCAACGACGCAGCCGAGAGTACCGTCGGGGACGAGGAACGGAGTCGACGGAACGAATGGTTCGACGAGGAGTGCAGAGCGATTCTGAAGGAGAAGAATGCAGGGTGGGCAGTAATGCTGCAGTAAGGAACCCGGCAGAACGTGGAACGTTATAAACAGAGTGCGAGGAAATAGAACTGCTGTGCCGTTCCCAAGAAACACGGAAGCTCTACGGCCTCGTGCCGCGAGCCAAAATCTGCAGGGATAAAGATGGGAGCCTCCTGACGGACAAACGTGAGGTGATCGAAAGGAGGAAGCAACACTTCGATGAGCACCTGAATGGCGTGGAGAATGTAGGCATGGGAGACCAAGGCAACGGAGGAATCGACTACGTCAGTGCAGCAGAAGAAGGAAATGACCCAACTCCCACTCTGAGAGAAGTTAAGAATGCCATCCACCAGCTCAAAACTAACAAAGCAGCTAGTAAAGATGGTGTCACAGCTGAACTCATCAAGATGGGCCCAGAAAAGTTGGCCACCTGCTTGCAACGGATGATTGCTAGGATGTGGGAAACCGAACAGCTACCGGAGGAGTGGAAGGAAGGGGTTAGCTGCCCCATACAAAAAATCATTTGGAATGTGAGAACTTCAGAGCGATCACAATTCTGAATGTCGCCTATAAAGTGCTATCCAAGATCATATTCCGTCGTCTGTCACCTAAAACGAATGAGTTCGTGGGAAGTTATCAAGCCGGCTTCATTGACGGCCGAACGATGACGGACCAGATTTTCACCGTAAGACAAATCCTCCAGAAATGCCGTGAATACCAAGTCCCAACGCATCAAGATGGAATACAACATTATCGACCGCACAGAGCTATGGAAAATTATGGACGAAAACGGCTATCCTGGGAAACTGACCAGACTCATCAAAGCAACAATGGACGGTGTGGAAAACTGCGAAAGGGTTTCGGGTGAACTATCCAGTTCATTCGTATCTCATCGGGGACTGCCACAAGGTGACGGACTCTCATGCCTTCTATTCAACATTGCTCTGGAAGGTGTAATGCGACGGGCTCAACAGCCGGCTTACGATTTTCACGAAATCTGGTCAATTTGTATGCTTTGCGGACGACATGGACATTATCGCAAGAACATTTGGAACGGTGGCAGAGCTGTACATCCACCTGAAACGCAAATCATGGTAGTTATCTTGTGCAGCACCCTTGCCAGTGCTTCACCACCGTATTTGAATTGCTGGAATAGCTCGCTTGTGAGTTGGTTCATAACAGCAGCTATGTTATTTTCTCGGCCAATTTCCTCCTTAACCTCCTGAAGAGTTGGGTTGGAATCTTGTCATCTTCTGCGCGTTTTTTAAGATTTTTTACTTTTCCACCATCGTTTGCTGTAACATTGCCGTTGGAGTGCCTGTCAAAGCACTGCTTCCACCTTTCAATCTCCTCGCTTCTGCGTGTTTCGTTATCATGGTACAGCGCTTTCATTGCTTTGCGGTCTCGATCTTCCATTTGGCGTCTTTTCCTTCGAAAAATAGAGGTTTACTTATTCCATACCTTTCTGTACTACATTTGCTCTGCAATTCTTCCTCAAAGCGCTCATGAAAGCATCAGCCAAAAGTGGTGATAGCTTACTTCCCAAGCTGAGACTAAACGTTTGTTTGTAGAACTTTCCCCAGCTTCCGACCACCCTCTGATGAATGAAGACGATGCTCCAATAATATCCTCATCTGACCACACTGGAACCCCAGTAGAATATTTGTATTACTTCTTTGTATTTGTATTCTCTCGACGTGTATTGTAAGGGCATCTTCAGCGGTGGTCTAATTTTGGAACAACTTTATACTTGATTTGCATGAGCAAAACTTTAATAGAGCCAGCTGAAATAATTCAAATGCCTTGGATTAGTTTGATCAATTAGTTTTTACTGACAGTAGTGTGTAGTTAGTAGACAACGAGGAATATTTGCTCTTTTGTTCGGCTGAAGGTGAGTGTGTGAATGCATGCATTTAATTTAAACAATATTAGATAATACTGATTTGTAATTTGGCAGCAAAAAACCAAGAAGAGGCCCACGCCCTGAAAGATGCCCTAACATCGACCGTGATTTCCTGGATGTTCTGGAAATTACTCGACAACTAGAGTCATATGATGACTTTTTTCAGCTTACTTGCGATGCAGCTGGAAAAGTCAGCCTAAACCCGTTACAAGAAAATGCACTGCAGCCTTACAGATGCTGGGGTACAGTTCCTCAGCTTATTCTCTCGACAAAAAATATGAGGATTGGGGAGTTAACCAGCCTCCTGAGCCTGAGGAATGTTCGCAAAGCTATCCTGAATACTAACTACCCGCAGAATTTGCGCTACCCAACATTGGAAGAGGTGAAGAAACTGTTAAACGAAAATGCTTTCGCATTTTCACAAAAAATCGCATAAATTCAGTGAACTTCTCTGAAATTCTAAAACTTTGTCTGTGATTCAGCTTTCTTTCCAGAAATTCAAGGAGCTTTCCAGTTTAATCAATTTCACGGAGTTTTTGCCAAATCACAATCTTGGAGATACTGAAAAGTGCTCAAAGGTTCAACAACATCTTGGAAATGCTATAAATTACACAAAAATTTCACCCATATATTATGTTGCAAATTGACAAACCTACCAGATTTTTGTTTCAATTTTTTGTAAATTATTAATACATAAGTAAAATTCTGCAATTTATCATGAAAGATGCACCAACTAAATAACCCATGGGAAGCTAAACCTTCTTCTCAATGTTCCGGTTTATTTAAAAAAAATTGTTTCTATTCCATGGATGATCAGAAACTTTTTGAAAATTTAAACAAGTAACCAGTTGAGAATTTCTCGGCAATTAAATGGACTTTTCTGAAATTAAAAAACACTTCCTTTCTCAAAAGCGAGCGAGCAACTTCATGATTATCTTGAAATTTCCAATAAGTTTATTTAACTTCCGTGAAGCTTAATCAACTTCTGTCAAGTGTATGAAGTTATTTGCGAGTGCCAATCATTATCAATCCATCAATAAGCCGATTGTTCACTTTGAAGACTTTTTACTTTTCATTTTCGAGCAATCGAAAAGCTATTCGGAATCGGAATTTGCTACCAAATAAGTCGTAAAATCTACAACAGTCACAATTTCAGGAGCCTTCTCATTTCGAACTAGTCAGTGTTTTCCGGAGAATGCAGTGGCTGTAAAAAACTACGGGAACCATTCGTAATTTAGAAATGAAACGAAAAGGCTATTCGCTAGCACTGGCATCAACTTGAAGTAATTATCAGCATCCAATGCGAGCAACACCACTTTCTGTACGGCGCCAGCATCTCCCGCACCAAGCACGGCCATTTTTCGTCTCATAAGTATACTTGAGAATATACTCAATAAAGTTGAGTTTGGAACGGCATTTTCATGTCCCAAATTGCTGCAAGAATAGATCAAAACATGTACTAGATTCAAAATTATGCAAAATAGATCCGGTATAAGAAAAATTTATAACACCGGTGAAGCGATATTTTTGCGTTTGGTCTAAAAAAATAAATCCAAACCACGGTTTGGACCACCAATGAAGATGCCCTAATACTATTATATATAAATACTTGTGGTAGTATTGTACATCATAATCAATCGGACATCGTGCTTTCAACATCTAGCCTGAAACCGGTCGACTAAAAAGTTAAATTTAACCCTTATTTACGTTTTTCGAGAACAATAATCGTCGTGTCCTGTCACTCGTCGCGTCTTTTTAACTCCGGTTTCTCGTAGTAGGTCAATGTTAGGTCGCGGCCTCTGAATTCGACGCGTATTGTACACCGTCAAGTTTATCATACACCATATTCATAAATTCAGTTTCTGAAACAAGTTATCGATAAATTTATCTCAAGGAAAGAAATTACTATTTACAACACTGCTGTGGATCACATTAGGACCTGTTTTAATTTATTTTTTTGTCGTGCTATTAATGTTTTTTCATCACTTCACTCAAAATAAAAACTTAAGATTGCATTGCAATTTCAATTGATTTTGTTTCATTTTTCGCTATAGATCGTAGCTTGGAGTAAAAAACTGCACTTTTGGCAGTGTGCAAAATTGGGTTATTTCGTGTTCAGTCTTCAAAAACGTACATTATAGCATACCTTAATAGATTATCAAAACAATTAAACAGTTACCTTTGCCATGACGGTTGTAGTGAACCTTATACTGACCTGAAAATAAAAAGATAATGCAAAACTTAGATATTGGTATTGATGAAAAAATATTGAGAAATGGTCGATAAATAAAATCCATCCAATATTCACAATTATTTCAACGCAATGCAAATCAGGAAGTTGGAATTTCTATTTTTCGCTTAATGAAGACGTTTCTCTTTTTGACCTTTGATTTTTTTTGTAATAATCTTACCCCGTTGTACCTAAAGACTTATTTGCGTAAACGAAAATCGCCATTTCAGTTTAAACTAAACGACCAAACAATTGAAACCATTTATTATTTTTGGAACTTTTTATTTCACTTATTATTGTTTGTGGCATCAAAATCATTATTTCTTTTAGTTTCTCTGAGCCAAGAACCTTCCTTCGCTCGCACTGCAATCATCAGTCGACTAAAGTGGGCTGGACATGTTGCAGGAATGTCGATCGACAACCCAGTTGAGATAATTTTCGATAATGAACCAACGGGCGAAGAAGAAGAGGCACGTTTCGAGAGAGGTAGATGGATCAAGAAGAAGGCAACCTGTGGACACTTCGCAGGCTGACAAAGCGCAGGCATGACCTGAATTGAATGGAGACAACTTCTGTGTACAACAGAGGTCACCCCAGTTTGAGTAGTAAGTACCCAAGCTTCACATCTCTGTCATAATTGGTTGCAGGAAGTTGATTGTAAGTTAATTAATTCACATAGCAGTTACTATAACTGATTTACAACAAGTGTGCTACTAGGGTGGATCATTTGTTCAATTAAGTGCTCTTTTGAAATAAGCGTTGCTGTTTCTCTAAATGAATCATGTCTCACATTGTGTTCTTCTCATCAACTATAAAATGCTCATCAACTATGAAGTGATGTTCTCGAAAGCTACTAGATTCGCTGACGATAAATACTCACAATAAATCAAAATGATGAGAAGAGGAATAACAGATAATAAGGCAACTGGTTGCTCAGGTGTATCTTCAACGTTTTTACTTTTTTTTACTCTATTTCCTTTTGCGGTGAACCGTTCATGATGAAGTGTATTTATACAATAACATAAAAAAATACTTTGTTTGCTCCTTTCGGGAATGATTGCTTTGATTTAAGTATCCCAATGTGTTCAGAGAAGATGCGTGCATGCAATTCGTGCAAGGCGAACACCAGCTGGAAATTAATTAACTTGACATTAACCTCACACACCTGCTTGTTACACCAACAGCATCCTCACTGTTGCTTTAAATCGGAACTAAAAACGGGTTTTTGTGTTTGCTAGATCGCTGCCCAAATTGAAATTTAACCGGAAAAATATCTAAACATTTCACTCATTGTCGATGCCCGTTGACCAAAACGATCTCTGTTGTAAGTTTTATCTTTAATATACAGCATGAACCAGTTGTTTAACGTGGAAGAGCCAAAATTGTCTGAGATACCTTGAAAAAGAAAATTACACCAACATATTCTTCCCCTTGTCTTAAACATTAGTACACACTTCAAAATATGTTTAAAGTTTCTTGTGAGAGTCTTCAACTAGTGACCATTCACCGTGCATTTTGAAGAACTTTGCATTACATAAAATATCATATATACCAAATTGAAATTTTCCTTCTTGAACACCATCCTTACCATCCATACCTGTAATAATTGTTTCAATTCGAATAAAACAGAGAAACTATTTGTTTTTGGCAAGATAGATAAAATTAGATACTCTGTCAGGGATATTTTAGTGTCTCCAACCACCGTTATAGGGCACCATTTACCGTGTGGGTAGGTACCTTTTTACCGTGCATAAGAACTTTTCATTCAATTTAATTAAAGCATAAACACAAACATTGAATTTAAAAAGGAAGTCGTGGCTTTTGTTTAGTTAAGCATAAACCTGTGAAGTTTATGTGTTTTAGTATAACACATAACCCTGGCAAAGTAAAATAACAAGCTGATATCATATTAGTTCTGTTATCCCAGTTATCGTTTTGATTTCCGCTGTTATCGCATTCAGTTATCACCATTGGCAAATTTTGTCATCAAATGTTATCATTTTGAACACACTTTTTTTATGAATACAAGATTTGTTATCAGGTTGTTCGCAGTGATAACAAAATAAGTTATTATTATGATATTCAACGAGTATTTATTTGTTATTCATTCTGTTATTTTTGAAGTTTATTCAGCCTTAATGATAACATATTCAGTGATCGAAAAATGAAAACCTGGTATTAGAACTTGTTATCAATTTGGTATAATCCTTTGCTCGGGAAAGGACATTACCAGTTCATATCGTGTATGCACATAAAAAAAAAGAGCAAAATGAATTATTAACAACTTTAGAATAACGAGTTACTCAAAGAAGTGTAACTCTTCTTGCCCAAAATCAATGATCTTGGAGCATAGCTCCGAAGTTTCTTTGCGTTTGACGTTTTTTTCAAAAGTTCAGGCTTATTTTTTTTCTTTTCTTATTCTGTGATCTTGTAGATTCTTCGGCATTGCTCTTGTTTGAGAGTTTTTGTTCGTTTTCCTTCCAGTTTTACTCTTTCTCCTCAAGCAACGCTTTCTTGCACGTTCTTTTGCTTTCCATAAACACTACAAATGCCTTGCTGATGGCAACTAAAGGAGGGTGAACAATTTCTCGCTTTTTCTTTCCTGAGCCTGCCACCTCGGACGATCGTACGGAAAAAGACTTTTTAAACGCATCATCTTCAGAATCAGGCAATGTATCTTCACGCAGATAAGCTCACTGAAACTGCTCTAGCTTCATACTCAGCAGTAGATTCAAGATCTGTTGAAGAATAGAATATAACTTGAAATATAAACTCACATTAACATCAAAAAGCATCAAACTTTATCTTTGGCAGCTGATTCAGAGGTATCTTTACTTTCAGGACCAAGGTAAAGTAGATCCTAAGCAGCGGAACAATCTACAGGTATTCCAGCAGCAGAATGGACTTTCTTCATTCCTCGCCACAAGTAGAATAGATTGGTAACCGCAACATTTCTTTTCCAGATCACATCGTTCTTGGCCCCCTGAAAATTAGAAAACTGTTTAACAGTCGAGCGAACTTCAAGCTCCTCTAAAAGCTTTACTTCTTCAGGTTCCAGGTGCTCGGATCCGTTGTCTCCATTTGCAGGAACAGGATCCCTTGGGTAAATTCCACTCTTCCTGAAGTCATTCCTGATTGCGATCTCATTGCCGATAAATGCATCCAAAGCTCGTTTCATTATTCTGTTTTGCGATTGTCTGAACTCCACATTGATTACGCGCGTCGAGGATCGTGTCTTCCCAGTATTTTTTTCCACAGACCAAAAAACTCACAACAAGCGGTTGAGTCATTTGCGTGGAACTCGGATACAAAACAATTACAACTATTTGATTGCAGATGCAGGAATCAATGCTCATTAGCATCACATGACTCTTATAACCATCAACGAACAATATAACAGAGGACGAGCTTCCTTGTTTTTTTTCAGTCAGGGAAAAAAAATGTCCTTCGCACACTCACAAAAAGCATTTCCAGTCATTCATCCGCTTTCTGTTCTCTCCAGCCCGTAGTCTTCAGGGGCATTTCAAGAAATTTCTTCGGAAGTCGACATTTGTAGGGGAACAAAATACACGGCGGAACCAGGCTCCCAGCTGCATTTACGGCAAACAGTGGTGTGTACTTTTCCTTATCGCCGTTTCCGAATACGGATTGGACATGTTTGACATTTTTAGAGCCAACTACTTGGTATTCAACACTGAAATGCTGATTTATCCAAGTTTCAAATTTGGTTCGGAAAATGCGGCAATTGTTCATAACCCTCTTCTCTGAGTTCTGTTAGTGTGTTCTGGAACCAATTCCATACTTGATGTTCCGTTACTCTGGCCTGTGTTTACCAAAATACACTGAAATTTAACTTTCGATTATATTACGAAATTACAGGTAGGACTAACAAATCCATTCGTTGTTTTCTGCAACGAAACTGACTTGTACTTTTGATGAAATTTCCTATTAAATGCCACACGCGCAACTGTCAAAAGCACTAAGCATTTGTTGAGACAAAACGAACGTCTCTTTGGTGGTTGCATGAACGACAGACAGATCTACTTTATCGGCTCAAATATTATCGATAAAAATAGTGCAACCACGTAGAGTTGTACAGCGTTTTATGTTTGAATGTTTCTGGCATGTGGTTCGATCCTATATTTTTAGGAAGAGCTGATAGTGATTTCATTTCTGTTTTGGGATAAATTAATGATTCCCGCCATCATAGCAGAAACACCAACATTTATGAGTACGATCGAAAAGAAAAGATGGAAGTCTTTACGAAATTAATTTTGTGCATAGTACAAAAAAAGTGTAATGTTAGCATTTCGTTAGATGTCAAGCAATATGAATGTTTCATACGATTTACACGATATTTGTTTTATGTACAAAATCCATGTTTACGAAACGAGAGTAAGGTTATTTTCGAAAATAAAATTTCAGTGTACGTTAGATTTCCTGTAAGATACTTGAGGGTGCCTTTTGACACTTTTTTTCCAGGAATTTATTTTTGAACAGAATTTCTATCTTTCAAAGCAAGATAAATTGTCTCACACTGATTCGGAACCGTTAGAGTTTTATTCAATTTTCACAACCTGCCGTGCTCTAAAGGAATTAGCAATACTTTCTCTTCACATCTTTGTTCGATCAAAAATTACTGTCTACTCCTGGAGCCTCATGATGATGAGAAATTATTTCCTTCTAAAAAAACATCATCATAGATCGTTATCCCGCTTTGTAGTTAAAAATTTGATATCACTTGGAGAGTTAAATGGTCTTTGCTACATCAAATTCTAAATATTCTTCCTTAAAGCTTGAAAGTTTTTATCAGTTGTGTGGCCCAATTTTGAAAAAAAACAGCTTGAAGTGGGCAGCTCAAAGTATTGAAAATACCAATCCATTACATGCACCAGGGTTTTTTTGTTTTTGTTTCAAAAAAAAAAACACACATTCAGCACAGAATAATTTTCGTTTTGTTTTGCTCCACAATGCCACGTACCTACAATGAATAATGATACAGCTGCTCCACAATGTCTGTCCTACTTATAAAACACTGTTGCAACAAACTTTTCCGAACTCGAGCGATAGTTTTCAAACAACTGGAGTTATTTTAATTATTTTCTCCACATTTCAAAACAACGCTCACCGCAAAGAGTGAGCGAGTGCAAGGCAGTCAGATTCAAAAAAAAAAAAGAATAAGTAGAGCCCTGTTAAGCTTTTTCCACTTTCCAGTCAACATAAGCACAACAACATCGCGGTTGTTGATGGTGAACGGTGGTTTCCACCAGCCATCGAAAGCCCTCGCATCCTCGAACATGCTCCTGAAACACACTAGCTTCTGCCCTTCCCGAGTTAAGTATGAATGTGTGTGTGTGAGTGTGCATCATAAATATAAATTTCCTACGCTCCTCTTCGCAGGAGTACCATCATCGTGTCGCCGTGGCTTGAAGGTCGTGTGCGGAGTCCTTGCTAAGAGCATCCGCATTCTACGACCTACTATGCACTCACCCAGTCACCCGCCGACCGACGACCGTTCGTTCGTTCGTTCGTTCATCTGCCTCCATGCGAGTTGAATGTGCCCGGGAGTGTGGAAAACTTGTCGCGTTGACATTTTTCTTATGCCACATCACCCCCAGACCAGAATTGAGAATTGTACGATCTCAACCGCTTCGGTTCTTGTTCACGCATATGATTGTCGACGTTTAAGCTTTTACATCTACTACGGAGGTACCGATGCTTTCGGAACTGCCTGCTGCTGGAACTGAGGAGTGATGAAGCGAATTATTAATGTCATTTCTCGCTGGATTAAGATTGCCAGCACGTGTCTTGCCACCAGTCGACTGCGTCTCTGAAAGCTTTAAGGACTCCCCACAGTAGGCTGGAAGTTGATAGATGTCGGAGAAAAGTTACGATGGCTGACAGTGTAGTAAATTTTTGCCAACAATGCAGGAAAACTTGTCTTGGTTCGTGTTTAATTTGTCACTTTGTGGAACGAGTTGACATTTCTGGTCTGAGCTGCCGATAAGATAAGCTACGTGTGTATTAAATCAAATTAAAACATTTTACGACGACCGGGTTGAGCTGCCTTTGCGGGGTGAAATTCTGTTTTTCGGCTTTGTCAGCGCGCTGCAAGATTTCAGCCGACGACTTGGGTCTAATAAAAAGATGTTGTATAATGTTCTCTCGGCATCCATCGACACAAACGAGCATTACTTTATTCATGAGACGAACATTTTATGCGTCTATCACATAAGACAGGCGAATGTCTCGATTTGCTGGGCCCGAGAATCCTCCGAACGAGAGGTCGTTTCAGTGGTGTAAATATGTGACTATCGAAATAACCTACTCGTGTTTTTTTTTCGCTTTTCGTTTAGGTCGATGATCCCAATTTATGGCTCGATAAATATTAAAACCATAAATCTGAAAAAACGACCGGATTGCAAAAGATCTGTCCAATATGTTCAACATTTTGTCGTAGGGAATCATTTGCTTTAATGTTCTTCCGATTCCGATGGTTAGTCATCACCATCACACCTAATTTCCCAAGCTGCACAAAATATAAATCAAAACCACTAGCTTGAGCGGAAAATTTGTCCTGTGTGTCTTCGATGTCGGTTGATTAAATTATTTAACCACTTATTGCACCGTTTTCCGGTCATTTCCGGTTTGGCTCAGCATTGTGTTGATACTTGTTATTCGTTCATTACGGCCTCAATTTCCATTGAACCGTTTATTCAGCAGGAAGACAAATCACTGAATCAGAACGGGGTCAATTCAAGATGAGCGCCGTGAAAAAATTGACTCATTCAGACACGGTTCGCCGTGACAGTCAATTAAGGAGTGTATCGAAAAGTAGTTATAAACTTCCAAATAATAAAATAGGCATGAAAACATGGTTAAAATTAACATACTATTTCAGTTTATTATAGCTTAACATGTTTACAAAAGATCCAAACGGAAAAACTAGTCATCATGTTCATTTCTGTAGAATGCCCGTACCTTTGATTTGACACCTGCCATCAAATTCTGCACAGTGACCTTTGTGCACTTCCTGGATGCCGCTGCCCAATTTTTCTTAAAATCGGTCATGTTTTGGGACACTGTACCATCCTTCCTAAATATACGCTTGACTATTGTCCAATAGCGTTCGATCGGTCGCAACTGGGGACAGTTTGGTGGGTTGATGTCTTTTTCTACGAACTTGATGTTATTCTCCGTCAGCCACTGTAGAAGTGGATTTGGCGTAATGTGCCGATGCCAAATCTGGCCAGAAGAGAGGAGGGGACTGGTGCTTTCTATACAATGGTAGCAACCTGTTCTTCAAACATTCCTTTTGATAAATCTCAGCATTTATAGTTCCTTTTGTATAGAAAATTGAAGAACGCAAGCCACATGTGCAAATAGTTTGCCAAATGAGCACCTTCTGACCGAATTTCTCCATCGCAACAGTCGTATCTGCGGTTGGCACACGTTCCCCAACAGATTTAGTATAAAACTGCGGCCCCGGTAGCGTTCTTGAATCTTCTTTAACGTATGTTTCGTCATCCATCAAAATGCACTGGTCGACATTGTCCAAAATGCAGCTGTACAGCTTTCGAGCCCTGGTTTTGGCACGAGACTTTTGTTCCGGAGTTTGTTTGGGCACTTTCTGCTTTTTGTACGTCTTCAAGTCATTCCTGCGCTTGATTCGTTGAATCATTCCGATGCTGGTCCTGAACTTCTTGGCTAGATCGCGAGTAGAGGCAGATTTGTTCCGTTGAATATAATCCACAACTTTTTGGTCCAAATCGGGGTTGCTGGAGCCGGGTTTCCGGCCACTTCTTGGTAAATCCTTGAGGGAGCACTCCTTACCAAACTTTTCGATGATGCGTTTTACACTTGCCGGGTGAACATTTACTCTTTTCGCAATCTGGTTGTAAGTAACACCTTTTCGGTGCACCAAGTGTGCAGAATTTTCTTTTAGTCTCAAATTCAATTCGCGTACATTTTGAATACAACTTTATCAACGGAAATGAATGAACCGAATAATCATTTTTGACATGTAAACAAAGCAAATGGCGCTTACACGCTAAAAATATATTCAGTAGTTTATGCGTGATAACGCATCGAATGTTTATAACTACTTTTCGATACACTCCTTATGGCTGGCAGTAGTAGGCTGGCATTGGGAAATTTAATGAGGGGATGAATAATTGTTATTGAATGAATTTGAATGAATGGTTATTTGATGAACCGATTTGATCTATAGACTCTGTATATAACGGACAACAATTGTCTTAAGCAGCCAAACGAACTGTCAAAAATACAGCCAAACGGACTGTCAACTTTTGATTTACTTTAAAGGAGGAAGTATTGTGATCAACTATTGTTTTAAAAAAAAGCCAATTACGAACAAATAAGAGATTTTTTACTTCCATGTTCAGTAAACGTGAGTATTTTCGATGTATTATTTATTGCCTCATATTAGCTTTCTTTCGAAACCGCAAAAAAACATCCATAGAATTCACTTTACATCGCGAGTTATTGCCACAGTTTCGCTCCTAACAATTCATTTTTTACACGGCACTTTTACCTATGCTTTTTAATGAATATCTTCAAACGGAATCAAAACAAACTACCAACATCGAACCCGAATCTTTTTTTTTTATCCTATTGCGCTGTTTACTTCAAGTTTGTACAAATACAATTGCTCAACTATATGAAATTTTTCCGGGTTGGCAGATTTTATGATTTTGCGTTGTCCGGTCTATATAGCGTGTTTATAATTTAATCCAGGTTAGAATAAGAAGCAGTAATCCATGTTTTTAGCCAATTTCATTTTTAAATTCAATAATAAATATCAAATCCTTCAAATCAAATTGTGTTTTGATAATGTCATCACATTCCTTCTTTAAACAGTATTCTGCTAACACTGTTCTGACATCACAGCTATGATGGTATTTTCTCTATGACGTAGGACTACGTCTTTGTTTTCTATTGTGACCGTCACGTAAAACCGGTCAGGTTTTGAGCGTTAATATCTTGCTCCAATCGATCGGAAATGTTTATACGCGTCAATTCCAATGTTGATAAAAAATGATTTTCAACATTAAAATATTGAAAATAACGGAAATATAAGGTGATGTTTTATAATTTCGTATTCATAGAAAAATTTACTTAATGCTTACTATTTTCCTTTCACAGACTTCAAATGTAAGTAAGGGGAATCTTGTATGCGAAGTTATTGATATAAAACGAGTATACCTTCACAAAATGCTTCATTCTCTTGGCATAGAAATTTTACGAATGGCGACCGTCACGATTGAGTACAACATCATTGGGCTGTCTCTTAGTGTTTTTTTTTTAAATCGAGCCAAAGCTTCACCAGAAGAAGGTGAAAAATTCAATGGAATGCAAAAATACACTCATCCATGTAAAGTTGCCCAGTAATAGACACTTCATCAGGTAATGAAACCCGTTGTTTGCATTGACAAACTGCAGTTGTCTTATTAAATCAATCGAATTTATCCGAAGGTTCCCCATTCCATTCAGCAAGGTAAAATTTTTGTCATTGGACTCGCACGAAGCACACCTGAAGATCACAGAAACTTTTGGACAGCTCTGCTGATCAACGCTAATGGTTCTCAATCAAATAATTCACTTCCACGTTTGTTTTAGTTTGTACCCTTCTTTTTAATCTTTTTCTTCTTCTGCATTTCAAGCATGCTGATTTCACAATTTGCTTATTTATTACTCTCAACTATGATTGTGTGGCAAGTACAATCATATCCTATGCCCAGAGAGTTGAAAAAATTTCCCTAATGAACAAATCCTAGACCAGACCAGGAATCAAACCCAGTCACCTCCAGTATGGTATTGCTTTGTAGCTGTGCCTTTACCGACGGAGTTATCACAGGTGGTTTGTAAGCCTTATATTGAATTTACCGGTAACTTATAAGCATGATGTTGACACTTGGTTCCAGAACCTTTGATGAATTTTGCAATGATTTACTCTAACCATGTTGAGATTCCAATGCATGAATGAGTGAGTATGTAAAATTTGTTCACGTTTCTTGCATTCTATCTTCAATATTTTTTTTATTTTGAAACGCCTATGAAAATGGATAAAATTATTACCCCTAATTTATGAGTTCTCCTGGTATCACTGTTATTAGTTACTAAACGAACGACAACTAGAATCTTCATTGTTTAAAAAACTGCTAAATTGAAAAAAAAATTCAGTATTGTCAATGACGAAACAATTTACTTAAAGTGAAGTTGATGAAATTAACTCTGTAATTTAGCAAATAAATCAATTTGTTTTTATATGATTATTTAATAAATACATAAGAAACAAACAATTCAATCAATTAAAACTGCAAAACAGCAGTGCAAATAAGTGAATAAGTGAATAATTGATAAGATAAATTTCAATAAGAATTCAATTAAACTAGCAAAAGATTCCATATAATTTAATTTTCAGGCTTGAAAAACATTTCAAGAAAATAACCCTTCCTATAAATTTCACATGAAAATTATCTATCAATCATCAATACAGATGTTAAATTTAGTGACAAATGATTCCATAGATATGAAAAAGACTGTGGAAAGATCCGAAACAACCTTGAAATTGACAGTTCCGAATTCCTCAATTCAACAAATGGCAGAAATGAATGTTCGCATGAACAACTCAATAAATACAGAAAAAAGCAAGGAAAAATACATTTGTGAATATGTATAAGAAAAAAAGGCAAAATAGGCTAGGTAAATAGATGCTTGTTTTCAATATCAGGAAGAATAATTTATTCATTTAAAAAATATAAACCTTTTGTGAATAAACGAATACAGATAAAAATGAAAATGGTAAGCTGTAAAACGTCAAACCTAAAAAAAAATTTAAATAAATTGTAGCATCAGATTGAAATTATGTAAATAAGCTTTCTAACATCAAAGAAAATTAATGTAAAAGATCAATGAATCTATCAAATGACTAATTTATCATCTGTTCCAAAACAAATGTACCAAAACGATTTAAAATAAAATACAAAATTTATCTGATATGTACATATATAAAAATAAATTGAAAAAGAAAAAATGTAATGGATCTTCTTTTAATTGATCAAAGAATGATTTGGCAAAAACACTTATGATTTTTTTGTTATTTATTAATAAAAAATCAACACAATTTTAATTACGACTTATAATAAACATAAGGGCAAAATTTTTCCAATAAATATTTCAAGAGGATATTAAAGCTTGATAACAGTGAATTCATCAATGAATTTTTGATATTGTTCAAATATTATCAGGAAAAATATTGCACGTTTAACACCTTTAAAATACAAAAACAAATAAATAACAAACAAAGAAATACATGAATAAATGAATTTTAATATATAAAAAACGTGAATTTTTGATAATTAGAAGAAATTGGTAAAAAACTAGGTAAGTTAATATATGATTATGTGAAAAAAGGCTTAATTGATTATTTTAAACATAAAAAAATAACTTCAAAAAAGCCGTAATAAATACAAAACTATTTAAATCAAAATATAATGAATATATGAATAATCGTTTGCATAACCCAAGTAGTTCAGTTCTATTCCAGCCGTATAGCACTCCTCCCGGCTTTGTCGATGAAACTACATTCAAAACTGTTTTGTCCACCAACACCTCCTCTATGCATCTTTGAAGCCGAAATGTGTACAATGTGGCTAAATCTATAGACGGTTGTGAAAACAAAATAATAAAACCTTTCCAAAACCATAGAGATTTTGAAAATGTTCTAGTGAAAGATGTTATGACCACTTAAGAACCATCATAAAACCTATTGGCCGCCATCAAATCCAGTAAAGGGCCGAATGGCCACAGCTGTCAAACTTCACGGCGACATTGTGGTTGCTTTTTTCCTGCTTTGTTCGATTCTCTACTCTTCTGATTCATTCAACAGGAAATAATGGCTAAGAAAAAAGCTCAAGCGTTGCGGGAAATTATGTTTGATAGCAAAATATATGAAACAAATTGAGTTTTTTTATAGCGTATCATGCTTCGTTGTTAAGAAGCTGTGTAGATTCTTATAAACCTAACTAAAATTTGAAACTTATTGTCATCTCTTGCTGCCATAATGAAACCAAATTGATTTCTAGTAGCTTTTATTAAACTTTAGTAAAATCTAATAAAGCTGGATGGTGTTGGCAATGTTTCTTGGGAAATGCAAGAAAAAAAAAACAAAAAAGAGTTGAAAAATAAATAACTTAACCTCTTTGGAAAGAAACATATAGGTTTGTTAAAAAAAAAAATCTTTTAATTTTTCAAGAAATAAACTTATAAATTTATTTTGAAACATGAGATCATAGATATATTCAAGAATGAAAATAAATTAATCAAAATGAATTGAGAGACTAACAGGAAACGACATTTTAATGATGAAATAAATCAACATATTTTGAAAATCAATGAATAGTAACATGCATGAATGAATAACACCAATACTGGAGAGATATGAATAATGAGAAATCTGTTATAAGCTTTGAACTATACAGAAATAAGTGAAATAATCCAATCCAAATCCAATCCAAATCCAATCCAAATCCAATCCAAATCCAATCCAAATCCAATCCAAATCCAATCCAAATCCAATCCAAATCCAATCCAAATCCAATCCAAATCCAATCCAAATCCAATCCAAATCCAATCCAAATCCAATCCAAATCCAATCCAAATCCAATCCAAATCCAATCCAAATCCAATCCAAATCCAATCAAATCCAATCCAAATCCAATCCAAATCCAATCCAAATCCAATCCAAATCCAATCCAAATCCAATCCAAATCCAATCCAAATCCAATCCAAATCCAATCCAAATCCAATCCATATCCCTTTGGAACTTTGTAGCAATTGTCACTAATCATAGGAAGATGATGCTCGAGATTGCATGTAACTCCTCCTTCATAGATGAATCAAAATGAATTGATTAGCTTCAGTTGGCAAAGCAAACACGATTAAAAAAAACCCGCATTAATCCACCGATGGTGAGACTGAACCCTTCTTACATTTCACCAGAATTACAAACTCAAATGCGGGCAATATTTTCATCAGAAATTCCAAGAACATTCAGAAATATTCAATATGCCATACATTCAGTTACTAAAATGAACTATTTGTCAATCCTGAACGTATTGTTCAGGATTGAACAAAAATTAAAATATTACCATTAATAGTCTTTAATGAGCTGTGTATGTAAGTTATATAAAAGGGGAAATTACATAAATATTAGAAATTTCATAAAATCAGTTTATAGAATGAATTATTAGACAAGCCTAAGCGTCAATTTTGATTATCGATATGGATTCAAGATGCTTAATAAGTACATATTCGTTGAAAATAGTAAATGGAGACTTTGTGTAATTTTCGAATATACTCGTTGCAGTTGAAAACCAGCCACTCGAGCCAATCGATGCTGCTCTAATTCTATACAGTAGCATAGTGTGGCTAGTCCGCTGTATGTGCTATACAACGCTCCAGATACGACACAATAGAATGCAAGCGGCATCGATTGGTGTGATTGGTTTTGTTCGGTTTTGCACTGCAACGAGTATATTGTCATCTCACAATTATGTGCTCTCAGGTATTGTTTTGGTCATATCTCCATGAAGAATTATCCAATCATAATGAAATTTTGACCAGTGTTCAGGCAAAA
>JASCZW010015700.1:0-20031 GCA_034211315.2 Aedes japonicus
TGAGTGTCTTTCGGTGCTAAAGGCCGCTTACACCAAATCCGGATTAACAAGAAATATATTAGAAAAACAACAACATGTTTCTGATTTATATTATTTATTTCATTTAAGCGATATATGTGACACTCAGCACAAATGCATATAGATTTATATGGATTTATTTCCATAAGCTGTTGCGCACACTTTCTTATTCACTCCTTTAATCAATCTTTGCACGTTGTCCTTGTCGATTTTCTTCGAAGCAGCAAGCCACTTAGAACGAAACTATTGGATCGTTGATACCTCTCCACCAAGCTTTTTAAAGTTTCCTTTGACCATTGACCAAAATATTTCAATCGGGTGGAGCTGTGGACAATTTGGTGTATTACAATCTTTTAGAACGTAGTTAACGTTATTTTGCTCATATCAAGTGATTCTATCTTAAGCGTAATGACAGCAGGCCAAATCTGGCCAGAACAAGGATTGAGCCGCATGTTTTCTCAGGAAAGGTAAGAGCCGCTTTGAGACATTCTTGCCGGTAAATCTCAGCGTTTACGGTACCTGTGGCTACGAAAATCTTAGATTTTAACCCACAAAAACATATTCCTAGCCAGACCAGATATTTTTCAGAAAATTTGGTTTTATACTTCCGTTGCATAAGTAAAATTCCGTTCCCGAGAGATATTTGAATTTTTTCATCATCCATGATAACACAATGGAATTTTGTGAGAAGTTGTTCATAAAGCGTTCTGGAGCGTGTGTTTACCGATTTTTGTGGCTGATGACCTCTTGACCCTCTTAATGACGTTTAATCACAACTGCAACAGTTGATTTTTGCACATTTAAGGATTTTGCGATAAATCGAACAGTAGAATTGGGATTTTCAAAATATTTGTGAAAGACAGATTACCTGCGTGCTAGTTCAAACGGTGCCAATTTGAATACAGAATGCGCTTTTTTGAACAATGGATGTGATTCATGTTTATCTATGTATTGGTTATGTACATAACATGTTTCATTTCATTTCGTATTGATTTGACTAAGAAACAGGATAAATACTTCGTCCGAATTTTGGTGTAAACGACCTTTACTTTGAATAACAGAAACCGAAATCAAAGTTAATAATAACCAAAGCTATTTTTGCAAACCTGAGGCCCTAATATATCGGAAAAAATGCGCTTTAGAGTCACACGCTGGGACGAGGACCATGATCAGCCGCTCCTAACATGGAGAAAAAGCGTTATTTTGAACCGTACCTTACATCAAGAACAAAACAGGCTGCAACAATCTAAGAGAGTATCCCTGTCAGCATGCAACCATGGTCACAACTGGGTTTATTTCCTACGGTTACTCGTACCTAGGGTTGATAGTACCAACCAATTTTTCAAGATTTATTTTTTTGTTCTTAATGGACAAGAATAAAAACTCGAATTTAGCAAAGCATAGCATAGCATTTTCCGAACACACACTCTCCTGGATTGGCGGTTTAAGATACGATAGAAGTGCAAGAAGAGCTGACTTGCTTGTGACAAGCTGTTCATCCATCGTTCTCCTTGTCAACACCACGCCAGGACCTTGTGATCAGCAGGGATGGGAGGGAAATGTTGCCCAATCAACGCATACATGTCGTTATTGGTTACGTTGGTTACGTTATATTGTGATTTAATTGAGTCACAGTTTAGTTAATTTAACGCGTTTGAAACAAGTGTGCTGCTAGAGTGACTAGATATCTACTTAAGAACTCATGCTACTTTCATAGGTATCTGGAGTTGAAAATTGGAAGGGATTGTGCGGAAGGCTTTCCTTGTCGAGAAAGCATATGTATCTCTACTTTGATATGATATTAATTATAAGATTAATGAGAAGTTGGGAGTGACGGTGCTAAGAAAGTTAATGCACTCGTTTGTTGTTGGCATTTCTCGGCAGGAAAACTGGCGTTTCATGGGAAGGGGGAGGACCGAATTAAAAAAACGCAGATATTTTATCACAATTATATATTCTATTGATATGAACCCTTACTTCTTGTAAGTGGCTCCAACAGCAAATTTTCCGAAGGTATAAAACTGTCCTTGTATTTCATTTAAATAAACCACTGTGAGTGGCCCCAACATCATTCTTACTGTTGGGTTCAATCGGTAACAAAATTTGTGATTTTACAGTGAATCTCTGTACAGAGAATTGTTGAATATCTTATTCGCAGTCGACGTCATTTGAATTCAACACACCGTTTATCAAAACGGATCCTGCTACAAACCCAACCGTTTTATCCAACATCCAGTGATTTTTCGGGCAAGTGCAATGGACTCCGCGGCTTCTTTTACAGCGAGTATCACGGGATATCCCAAATCAAATTGCGTCAAGTAAAGAACGCTGTAGAAAATTACCTATCTGGTATTTTCTCTTGAAAATTTGGGTAGAAGTAATTCAGAGTGTTTTTTTTATTATTTTGAAGTCACCTGAAAAGCAACTTCGTGAATTGATTTTGCGCAAGAAAATCCTCAACTATCTCATCGAGGCATCGGAAAACAACTCTGAATCGTGCAGTCAACGGTGAATCGTGTGATTAAACGTTACTACGAAACTCCGAGCATCGAACGGAAGGAGAAATGTGGTCAGAATGAATGTTCTATTAGTGATAAGGGTCACAAACGTGTCGTGAAAGCGTTTAAGTGGAATTCCAATGCTTCGGTCAGGGATGTGGCCAAAAAATTTAATCTGTCCAAGTCTTTCGTTCAGAGAGCCAAGGACCGGGTGGGACACGCACAAAGTGCCGAAGGCTCCACATCGTGACGAACGGCAAAATACGGTGGGAAAGTCATGGGCCCGGAAACTGTACTCACAGATGCTGACGAAGTTTGGCAAGAAATACATTATTTGGCAAGCGATCTGCTCTTGTGGCAAACGGAGTGCGCCGTTCGTGACTCCCGGGACTATAAGCGGGCAGATCTACTTAAATGAGTGTCTATAGAAGTCTCCGTGTCCTCTGTTGAAGCAACACGAGGACCTTATGATATTTTGATATTTTGGTCGGATTTAGCTTCTTGCCACTATTCAAATGTTGTCCCTGGAGGCTAAGCCTACGGGTCCACTTTCGTCCCCAAGGACATAAACCTCCCCCCCCCCCCCCCCCACACACACAACGCACCGAAACTAAGGCCCATCGAAAAATACTGGGCTATTATGAAGTAAACACTACGTAACCAACCCAAGGAGGTCAAACCTGAGGAAGACATGAAGAAAAAGTGGGTTTTCTTACGCAGCCAGATGTTCTATAGAACCTAATGAGTGGAGTTGAGCAAAAGGAGCGATCGTACGGTTATGGTATTGAAGTTGAATAAAATAAATATGCCAAATAGGATATATTTTATTGTCTTATAGTTTGGAAAAAATCGGCCAACTAGGTAATTTTCTACAGCGTTTTTTACCGTGATGCGATTTGGTTTAGGACAGTTTTTACACATTGAGGATGTATGCTAGTTCCAAGCATCATCTGTTGTTTCTCTGAGAAATAATAGCTGATCTGGCAGTAACGACGAGGTAGCAACCTCGGGCAGTCAATCAAGTTCGTATGTTTTTAGTTGAGAACTTACTTTAATTTATTGCAGGACAACTCTACATTAGGTGGAAGGAAGTTCCATAATCAGCTTCACAAAGCTCACATGCAAACTATTGTGCACGTTACATGTTTGTTAAGTGATAGTTCAGGTAACAGTGACCCGTTAGAGCCCTAACTAGGATACTACAGTTGATTTTTGAGAGATTTTATAGATAGCTGCTGACTTTGGGTGACAACGATGACAAATATAATTTTGTCTTCGACAAGTGTTTAGATCTTTCCAGAGCCAATTATGCTCAGAAAAAGCCCAAGAAGCAATTTTCATCTTGATCCAACATTATTTGAGGCACCATTTCGAGCGAGTTCATCTGCCCATTCATTACCAGCAATACTTGAATGCCCATGGACCCATAAAAGATGTACAGCATTTAGTGAGCTGAGTTCGTCTAACTGAGTCCGGCAAACTATGACCAGTTTAGATCTGGAATTTTTTGAGCCAAATGCTTTGATAGCAGCTTGACTATCGGAACAAAAATAAATTATTTTACCGATTGTTTTTGTTTGAAGGGCCGCCTGCACTCCACAAATAATAGCAAACATTTTAGCTTGAAAGACTGTGCACAAGGCACCCAATGAAAAAGATTGTTGTAATCGCAACTCACGAGAGTTTACCATCAAGTAGAGATCCATCTGTGAAAATAATAACGTTACCGGCGATCGTCCTCTCAGTGCACTCCAAGAACAAATCACTACGCAATGGAAAAGACATAAATAAATCAGCATTCGGAAAGCTGATAGGAAGTGATATATCGCTTGGAGCTAGAGCATGCCTATCCCAAGTTAATAAGTGTGCCCATAACCGTGTATGAGACCTATTATTGTTTGTATCATTGTGCCATAACCTATTTGCCTGTAAACGGTATGCGCAAGAATAGGCTTCCTGTTTCAAGAAAATTTGCATTGGTTCGATATTGAAAAGTGCTTCTAGAGCAGCAGTGGGCGTAGTGGAAAATGCACCAGATAATCCCATTAGACACATGCGCTGAGGATGATTCAGCTTTGTCTGGATAGTTCTCAACTCACCTTTCTGCCACCATACGAGGCACTCATAAGCTACTACTGGTCTAACAATTGCAGTATAGAACCAGAGAATACATTTCGGTTTAAGACCCCAGGTTTTACCTATAGTTCTTCTACATTGTCCAAAAGCCGTACATGCCTTTTTGATTCTAGCGTCAATATGAGCAGACCAATTTAGCTTAGAGTCTAATATAACTCCAAGAAACTTAACTTGATCTGCTATACAAACTTCAGAACCAAAGAGACGAAGTGGACGAACTCCGGTAATCCTTCGTTTTTCTGTGAATAAAACAAGTGTTGTTTTGTTGGGATTTACTCTGAGCCTAACATCACAACACCAGTTCTTAGTTTCTATTAAAGCCTGTTGCATCAGGTCAAAAAGAGTAATAACACAATCTAATAATCATTACAAGGTAAATCTTAGAGGGTTTGAGCTGTTAGTGGAATACCTGTAACTAGAAATTAGAAGAAAAATTAGTATTTTCCATTTAATTCCAACTACTTTTGCTTATCTTCGACAGATACGCGTATTTCGTCTACAATGTGCAGACTTCTTCAGTGTCTCGTACTACGTACTAAGTCGAGTTATTAGTACGAGACACTGAAGAAGTCTGCACATCGTAGCCGAAATACGCGTATCTGTCAAGATAAGCAAAGGTAGTTGGAATTAAATGGAAAATACTAGTTTTTCTTCTAATTTCTAATTACAAGGTAGTCATCAGCAAAACCAGAAGAAGGAAATCCCAAGTTGTTAAGTTATCGTAATAGACCGTCTGCTACGAGATTCCATAACAGAGGTGATAGAACGCCTCCGTGTGGACAACCTTGAATACATTGTCTTCTTATATAGGCTCGTCATAGTGATGAGTTCAGGCAGGGTTGCGGCTTATCATTTTTGACTCAGGCATATTCATTTGCCAATATCTCCTTTCAGAGGGTCGATTTGATAATATGATGTATGATGAACTTGTAGTGCATGAGTAGACCTACAACTTTGTCAAACAGTACATTGCTCTAACTCCTATATCTTCGACATGAGCGCGTATATTCACAGTGATCTTCACGATGATAATCGCGTGATCTTCACCGCGAATTTCATCGCGAAGATCACTGCGAATATACGCTCTTATTCCTCAGATATAAGAGATAGAGCTATGTATTGTTAGACCAAGTTGTAGGTCTACTCAAGCAAAAATGATAAACCGCAACCTTGAGTTCAGGTAACGATTTTTAAGCATCTCGTGTATCCATGTTACGATAACAGAGGATACACCATGAAAAAGTGCCGCTTCAATGATGGCATTGATCGAAACATTGTCAAAGGCATCATATATCATATATCTAAGAAGACTCCTAGGCAGGATTGCTTCTGCGAAAAAGCTTTCTCTGCATCATGGACAACATGGTGCAAAAGGGTTGTTGTAGACTTGCCACTTTGATATGCATGTTGCATTTCATGAAAAGGTTGTCTAGAAAGAGTTTCATTGCGAATGTTATGATCAATAATTCTTTCCAAACATTCAAGCATGAAAGAGCTCAAACTGATTGGCCTGAAACTCTTTGCCTCATCAAAGAGAAAATTGCCCTTTTAGAAAAATTTAACATTTATTTCTCTACAGGATTTTGGAATATAATCTGTAGCTAGGCTGCAAATGAAAATTTGTTTTAAATTATTTTTAAAGTGATCAAAACCTCGCTGAAGCAAACATGGATATAGCCCATCTGCTCCAGGAGTCTAATAAGGTGCAAAGCTATTTAAAACCAATTTGATTGACTCTGGTGTTACTAGCCTGCGAGCTATCACTTTAGATTCGAAATGGGCAGAAAAGTGTTCTGGACCATTGGATGATTCCAGTTCTAAACAACCTGGAAAATGTGTTCGAAAAAGTATTTCTAGCACCTCATCATCAGTGTTATTAAAGTTTCCAGCTTCATCCTTAATACTATTTACTTGAAAATCCTAAGATTTTGCTAGAACTTTATTAAGTCTGCTAGTTGGGCTTTCAATAGAAGGGTGAAAGTAGTGAAATTTTAATGCATGGATGTATGAGTAATCGTTCCAGTCTGTATTTGTTGGGTTCCTGAAACGGGGAACTTGCAAACAGCCATTTAAATGATCGAATAATATGAACCTGTGATCACCCAAAGATTCCTCTTCCGAGACTTTAAAGTTATCAAATGCATGTGTAAACCTATTTGTGCAGAGGGTTATATCAAGCACCTCATCTCTTTTTTTTATTTTAAAAAAAAGTTGGAGTGTTACCTATGTTTAAAATATTTAAATTTGTAGAACATAAGTACTCCATTAGTTTCAAGCCCCATGGATTGATATCCGTCCAAATAATATGATGGGCATTTGCATCGCTGCCCACAACTTTTGGCAAGTTATTTCTATCACAATGAGACACAACTTTTTTTAAATCCTCTGTAGGTGAAGCCTCATCATGAGGAAGGTAAGCTGAGCAGTAGATATATTGTCTATCAGTATGATCAACATTTACGTTTATTAAAACAACACAAATATCCCTAGTGGTCAAGCTGGGAACAAGTGTGCCATTTATAGCACTATTCAAAAATATACATGCACGTGGTATGATTGGAGAATTTGTCATCCCTTCCTTGCTAAAAGCAACGAAATTAGGATTAATTAAGTTTCCAACATAGAATCTTTCATGGCGAAAGTATGGTTCTTGGACCAGCGCAATGTTTGGAGCTGAATAGCATTCTCTACCATCTCTCTAACAAACCTTTCGTAAACTTCAAAGTTTTCTGTAGAATTTGATGAGAATACTGCAAGCATCTTAAAAATTGAATGCGAACTAGAAAGTTCGGTTAGTTACATAGAAAGTAAGATGAAGAGAGTTCTATTCATGATCCTTCAATTTGCTGGGTAAGCCAAAAAAAACCTTTTATCCTATACCTATCACAGCTTTTGGTTGCTTCTTACACTATTTTCAAAGTCTTTTATAAAAAACTAGTGAAAAAATAACCAAACGAAATTTCAACTGCAAGGAAGCGAAACGAACGGTTGATAATGAAAGCAAAAACGGTGACAGTTTATTCAGGCAACGTTGGCCATAGTTATGATACAAATTCAGTTTTTTTACATTTACACTCTCTACGTTTGTGGTGACTCTTTTCACGATCAATTTCGTCCACTCTTTCTTTCTCTTGATCGATGTCAGTGTCCAAAGAATTAACGTCAAGGTCAATCAATGACTGTGGTTTCATGTATGTGCGTACAATTGGGAAGAAAAACCAATATAGGGGAGGTAAGCAACAAAAAGGATATGAATATTTTTCATTGTGTTTTTTTTTTGTTAATTGTTGAATAATTTATCAGTACCGAGACTACCTATATTGTCTAAAGACCCTGACGTTTGTCATGTAGAAGGACTACGTTCGAAAGGCGTGTTCTAGCTTCCGATGTCGTCGTACAGATGTCATTTGTAGAACTGGAGGACACATCGTAAATATTCGTTTTAAGCGATCCATTAAAGATAACCTAGTAATATTAGTTATTACTTAAAGTTGTAAAATATGGGATTTGGAAGAGATACCACAATTTGTTGCATTTTTTACTGCCACACCCTGTAGCAGTCGGAATTCCTTCCTTCCCTAATTGATTTTGAAGGACGTGACCGATGTCGTGGAGTATGGCCATGCTTATGCCATGACAAAAGATTACAGCTTCGTTAAATAACAAAACGCTACAATTATTGCAATTGTTTAGCAAATTAAGGACAATTCGCATGAAGAAATAAACAAATTTCAACAAAATTACAATTTTGACAAACTTTAATTTGATTATTTTCATTGTAGCGTATAATCCACTTCGAGCTGAATCAAATTAGTCCACCGACAAGACTCGTCCGACTAGCGTCTGGCCAAACCTAGCACCAGCTAATCTTAATTGAATAATCAAAACACTATTTCTCAAGCAGCTCGGGACTCGGGACTCAGCATTCAGCTATCAACCAAGAGAACACCATTATTGAATGTCTCCTGAAGGATTCTCCAGCTCCCTACAAAGCCGCCAATAAAAAGCACCCAGAACAGACTTCCAGGATGAACATTATAGCGCTTCAACGAGTCTTCTTTGATTTTATTATGCCTTAACAGTCCTAAACTCCAAGACAGCGGCGTCCAAGTGAGCTGAATCCTCATTGCTCTATTTTGCCATTTTCGTCCTTAATTTTAATTTCACCCACCAGCTGGCAAGTTCCGACCGTTGGAAATGTATTGCTCTATCTTGCTGCTCATCCAGACGATTTGAGTTTTTTTTTCTGTCTTCGTCAAGTCCGGTGACAGAATGAAAACAAATTAAATTTGATAAAATAATAAATTAGGATTAAATTAAACGAAGACGAGCCAAGCCGGGGCAAAAGTCGCATGAATTGGAATCAATTATCTACCGCGCCATGGAGGAAGACGGGGGCGAAAAGTTTTAATGGTCCAGCTCCGAAGGTAGTTGAACCCCAGCAGTCAGTGTTGCAGAAAACCGCACAAATACGGTTACGTGGAAGCAAAATGTGAACTCAGATAAGCTTCTTTTTCCAATTAAAATGTTCTACCTTTTCCGGTCTGTACGAATAATGGTTACATAGTGAAAAGAAATCATACTAAAAGAACTGAACTATTGCGGTTGAATAATAGACGAATAGCCGATTTAAAGCTGCCTCCGCGTGCCTGAGACCATGGAGAACAATCTTAACATTTTGACGGGAAGTCAGTTTCACAATTTTGTTACAAGATAAAGAGTACAAGGAGAAGTACGTTTTTCGGAATGGCTGAAATGAGCCTCCGTTGTCTGTTGTTGACGTTCACGCGGGGAAAACGAAAAGGACACGCACAACTCTTGCCTGTGTTTCCAAACGTAAAACCCCTTTACCTGACGGATCGACAATTATTTGACATGCAACTGACGGGAACAGAAAAGTGCTTGCATTTTCTACATTCTGGTAGAGTTGAATCTCCGTCAGGCAGCGATGGTTGTTGCAATCGAACAAATGCGGAAAAGGGAGATTTAAGGTGAAATTGTTTACAATCGAAATACAAGATATGTATATTGGTTTCTGACAATTGAAGAATACGTTAACAAGAAGAAGTAAATGACGCATTTTTGCTTTGTTCACTTCAGTAAACCTTTAACATGGATGGTGGGAAACTTTGTCCAAGATTTATTTGTGCTTTTGAAAACTCGAGTAGGGCGGACAAGTCACTTATTAAATGGGGAGCATTTTCGAATTCCAAACCATTCCACCTTAACCTATCCAAAGCAGATTGTCACTTACAGATAAAAGTTTACTTATATATTGTGTCTCCGGTGTTGCGATTACGATAACTAATTTAAAGAAAAAAAACTCTGTAGGGCTACGAATTGTAAAGCAGGATTTGAGCTATGAAAGACGATACGTCCAAGTAAACAACATTTGTGCCGTTGCAGAGATGAGTATCTCCAATTGTGGTAGACAATTGTGCGTTAACTCCGAGTAATGATTCGACAAATAAAAAAAAAGAATTCGGACACGCTTTCACTGTTTCTGATAACGATATAATTCAAATGGAATATTATATCTACATACCCATTCGAGATTTGCAAACAGATAACATTTTCCTAGGTCTGGCTATCGAGGAATTTGAACAATACACAGGTTGTTTTACTGTAGAACTCTAAAGTCACTCGCTTTAAACAAGTTTACCTATATTCAGACTTCACAAGTTTAGGTTCCCTTAAACTTTGTCAAACTCGATGGAACGTATTATCAAAAACGCTTACTTGAACAGTGGGTATATAATTGGAAAAATTGTTGGAACAAAACAAAAATTCATTGAATTCAGTGTGATTGTTTATATTTGTAATTGTAGATAATTTGCAACTCTGCATAAAAACCACGCTTGATAGTGTAACGGTATTTTTTTTTAAATATGATAAATGGTGTACCGTTTAAAATCTACACACGCAAAATTCATTCTCAAAATTCATCTGTCCATTCATGGTGCTGGCGGTAACGACAGGTGTACCCCGCTTTCCGCAAATCGCTTGCCAAATTCAGAACTTCTTAGTGAACTTCAACATCTTCTGTGTTTTGAGGTTCTCGGAAGCATCACACTTATCCTTGGCAGTTACAGACAGGTTTCCTGGATTTTTGTTGAAATCCGCCTTCACGTATGTATGTATCGTCATCCATTACGCAACAGTGTGGTTTCGTTAACTTCTTATCGTACAAATTCCGGGCACGGTTTTTTGTGGCCGAATTCTGTTTCTCGTCACGGTTTGAGGACTTCTAAATCTTAAACGTACGTATTCCAACCCGAGTTTTGATATTCTGCACGAAAGTCTTGTTCACATGCAGCTTTTTAGCAACATCTAAAACTGAGGCGATCGGTTTCCGTTTAAAAGCCCTAACCGCGCCTTTGCGATCGTTTTCGTTGACTTGACGATTTTTATTCCGATTCCTCGCTTCAGACACTGTGGAATTCGCGATTCCCAACTTTTGGGTCAGATCCTTATTCTCAAAGTGCAAAACATGGATGGAATCAACTCACAGAGTGTAAACAATACACGTCAAACTATGCCTATTGCGAAATAACAATTAATTTTACATAACAGTTCAAAAGTTAGAGCAATTTGAGTGTGTGCGAATTTTAAAGTACACCCTTCAGAAACTGTCATATGTGAATTGGAGCAGTAAAGTTGACTGAGTAATTTTGCCAAAGTCTTTTGATAAAAAAAAAATCGGACCAGGAGAAATTAAACCGCTCCATAGAAAGATCCATTTTTTTTTATTCTGCGTTTAATTTGAGATTTTCTTAGAATCAGACGTTCAAATGAACGAACCGAAGTGAAGTTATTGAGAGCTATTTTAGTTATCAATTCAACAAGTTCACAGTAGAAAGGATACAGCAAAAATCGTAAGAAATTGTCCAAAATGTTTTATTTATCAGTAATTAGAAAAACTCAAATTCTTAAGACTCGCGTGCGAGTTTATAAGTCCAGGAATTATGATATTTACAATTTTTCAACGTCGGAGTCAATGAGTTTTTTTCTTAAAAAAAATATTTCTACTTCTTCTGGTTTGAGTCATGGTTCTTATTCTTGTTTTTAATAGTAGCGAAAAGATTACTTAGGCAGCCTGCGTTAGCAATAATTTGTCGTTTGAGTGATTGTTACGAGTGACGAAATGAGTTGTTGGCGTTGTGAGTATGAGTGTGCAAATATGCATGAGAATCTCAAGCATGATATTTGGGTGCCTTATTAACCCCAAATCTCCGAGCTTAAAATCTGCAAAGGTGTGTTCTTGACCAAAATTGTTCAGAAGGTCAAGGACACTCGAAAGGTGAACCGGTTTGTTCACCGCTACATGGCACTAGTGAGCATGCAAAATTGAACATTTTTAACTTGTTCTAAAATCTGTATCCACATTAATCCGGACACCTTCAAATCATTGTAACTTTTGAAATATTGCACGTAGGAATGAAAAATTTCACTGTGGTATTGCTGAGAGTCTATGATGAAAAAGACTTTGATTGATGTTTACATTTCATGTTTAGTATTCAAGATGGCGACGAAAGAAAAACAAGTGCGCGAGCGAATTCTGAACGGACGTACGGCAAATCCTGACTTTTCAATACGGGACCTTACAAAACATTGGATTTGCCTAAATCCACTGTTCATGATATGCTCAAATCATTTTCGGAACGTTTGACGGTGGAGAGGAAACCAAGAAGTGCCAAAAACATTGGACGCGCTGATCCTGTCATGGACCGAAAGGTGAAAAGGATATTAACGAAAAACCCAAATCTCTCCATTCAAACGGTGGCTCGTAAAATAGGAATGTCGCCTGGTTTTGTCCAAAAATCAAAACAACGTTTGGGACCTAAGTCGTATGAAGGAAAAACAATTCCAAATCGCAACGACAATCAGAACTTGGCAGCAAAATCACGGGCTCGACGTTTGTACTGCGAATATTTGACGAAGTTTTCATGCGTTGTTATGGACGATGAAACTTATATCCTGGAGGATTTCTAGCAGCTTCCAGGGCTGGCTTTTTACAGTACTATGGCCAGAAATGCTACAGCTGAGCATTTCAGAACGAAGAAGGCATCGAAATTTCCCAAAAAATACCTTGTGTGGCAAGCAATTTGCACGTGTGGCAAAAAGCGTAAATCTTTCGTCACTACAGGTACAATCTACAAGGCGATCTATCAGAAAAAGCGATTGCTACCCTTCATCAAAAGTCACAAAGAAAAACCTTTGTTCTGGCCCGAATTGGCATCATGCCACTATGATAAAACTGTGATGGAGTGGTACCATGCAAATCAAGTGAACATTGTACCAAAACCTCAAAGCCACCAAATTGCCCAGAGCTACGACCAATCAAGAGATATTGGGCTCTGATGAAGCGGAAGCTTTCTGGAAAGAAGCAAGGAATCAAAGACATCAAACACGTCCAGCAAATTTGGACAAAGAGGGCTTCTACGATTTCTGAAGAGTCTGTACAATCCCTAATGGACGGAGTTAAGCGCAGAGTTCGAAAATTTTATGCAAATACCGAATAACTATGTTTTGTCTTCACGAATTGTTAAAACACATCCCATGAATCTGAAATAAACAACTACGACGGAAATTTAATGCAAAATTTATGTTTTATTCATGTTTTGAGGTGTCCGGATTATTGCGGATACAGACCTTACTAGCGTTACGGGTCAGTAGCTTGTTTTGAAAAGCAACTTGCGAAACATTGTTATATCATTCGAATTCCCCAAAATGACGCAAGAGTCAAAGGCTTTATACAACAAGGTTAACCATTGGAATTTTTTTTTTATAAAAAACAAGCTGAACCCGGAGCGAGTGCTGCTACACTTGCAACTTAAAGAATAAAAATTAAATAGAACTGGTACCTTTGAATGAGTTTTTTTTTCTTTATCAGGGTTCAAATTTCTATCAGAACATGCTTCTCACCCGAGAAGAAAACGTTTTATGTTTTAGTAACCTGGATAGTTCTAATATTCGGTCGAAATTTGTGTTTCATTTGCATGGGTGCCCTCCCTTTCTCAAACCACCATACAATTGTTGCCTTCAAAACCCCCCACATGCCTAATATGGCTCCATTTGATTGATTAATTCTCGAGTTATGCAGAAATTTGTGTCTCATTTCTATGAGAACCCGTTTTCCTGATAGAGAGAGCGAGAGAGGTGAGAGAGAGAGAGAGAGAGAGAGATAAGGGGTTTTAAACAATCTTAATAATCTTCACCAGCCCCAAAAACCCCTGCATACAAATTTTAACGATGATCTTTCCGAGTCCATAAGGGTCAGATAGACATTTTTATATATACAGCAATCGTACCCCCAAAAATTCCCATATGCCAAATGTGGTTTTATTTGCTAGATAAGTTCTTGAGTTATGCAAAAATTTATATTTAATTTGTATGGGAGCTCGTTTTTTTTCTTCGTTTCTAATATAGGATTCTACCCTTTATTTTTGGGAAGAGCCGTTACTGAATCCGTGGTTGATCTCGCTAGGCCATGCTGACTCGTGAGAAGAGACGTGAATAATGAGTATAAAGGCTACTGCGTCTGCTCTCTACAGTGCTCTAATTTTTATTTTGGAATAGTTAGATAAATTGTTCTCAACCACCCCAGCACCACCATTAAAAGGCATATGTACGATAGTAGCAGCGATTGGCTGGTCTTCACGGAATTCATTTCGTGCATTATACAAAAGGTGTAATGATAGCATTTCACCAGATAAAAATCAATGCGTAAGCAATGATAAATGTTTCATGCGATCTACGAGACATTTGTTCTATGTACAAAAACCAAGTTTACGAAACGAGCAAATATACTATATTATCAATATAAGTCACTTCACATTTTTTCTGGTGACCCTTTTTTGCGCTTGTGGCGCCATAAGTGATAACCGTGGCAACTACTAAATGCACACGCTCAAACTAAGCTACTCAACTTTCGTTTTACCTAGCGTAATATTCCAAAAGTACTCAGCAGACAAATTGAAACGAATCACAAATTGTTAAACTAAGGCCCTAACAGGGGATTAGTCATTCTGCCACGTTGTGATTGTGTTTCAGTGTATTGGAAGGTGTTTCTGTGTTTCAAAATATTTGGCAATACTACAATTAAAAATGTATGCTATTTGGCAATCATGCATTTTTTGACGTTTAATCCACGTACACTAACGCATCATTTAAATCACATCAGTGCAAGCGCGGGAGAAATAAAATAATGAGAAAACAAACGATCGATTCGTGTAAGTGGTGTCAGCAATGAATTTATTTTTCAGGAGGTGGCGAGTGCGTTTGAAGTGTGTCGGAGTATGTTTTTCAGGCTTACCGCATGGTGGCCGAGTGACTTGCCTCCTGGGCCCTAACTAAGGAAACGATTTCCGAACAATTCGCTGCAACTTCGACTTGTTGCCAGCTGCGAATGTCTTAAAAAAGCTACTATGGTTTGCTGCAACTTGAGCAGGATAATAAGATCAGATCGTCTGTTGGAAAGAATGCGAGATTTACGGCTTCAACTATTATAATTGATTACCATAGAGTGATTTTCAAATATTACGAAGTAGAGCTACATTGATCCAATTTGATAAAATTTTGGCTTGAAAATGATCCTCAATTCATTTCAGGAGTGCCGTGCATTTACTCATTAATGAGTATACTCTGCAAATGTCAAGAAAAGCTTTTTACTCATTTTTATAATGTGGAAAATGCGTAGTTTGTACATCCGTGACAATGTCATTTATGAGTAAATATTACTGTCAAAAGAAGTTTAAAATGCGTATACTGTGTTGATAATATTGGCATCGACGTTTTTAAAAATGCGTAAAGCGATTATCATCTTGATTAAAAAATAAGGTTATACGTATTTGTTTCAAACAGTAATACAGTTTGGATTAAACTAGACGCAAAAAAAATCCACAGTAGAAACTACCATTTCTAGGGTTAAATTAAGCGCTTACACCTAAAAAATCCATTTGACTATAAATGCGTTTGATTTAAACATGCCTGCGATTAAATCATCACACAGTGGGAAAAAATTAACCCAAGTAAGAGAAGCCGCTGGTTTTTGAACCAAACCAAATGCATTCCTGAAGGGAAATGGGTCAATAAATCGTTTGGTGCAGGTTTCGTGTTGTGTGAAGCACGGGAAGTGGCTCGTTTTGCCCCAATTCACCCGAAATTGATGGTTTCTCTCCATTCTGCTCATATAGTTGCAATCTCCGCCATTAATTTTGAGTGAAAATGCATATCGTGTACACGTATCATATTGAGAAACTTTGCAGAAATAATTTCATGTCATGTCTGGCCCGTTTTACCCAAATTCATTCCTTTTTTTGTATTTTTCACAATTTGTTTTCGCTTGAAAAGTACACACCCCTCAGAATATCTGTAAAAAATGAATTTGGAACGACTTTGCGTGTTTTTGAATCATGTAGATAGCCCGTTTTGCCCCAATATCCCTTCAATTGATGGTTTTTCTTCATTCTGTTCATATAGTTGCAATCTCCACAATATATTATGATTCAAAATTCATACATTTTACCCATATCACAATTAGAAACGTAACAGGGATAATTTTATGTTGTGTCTGATCCGTTTTACCCCAATTCAATGATAATAATCTATCCCGGAAGAGAACGAATTTGAACTTGTGACATGCCGTGACGCGCGAAACCGACTGTGTTGATAATAGGTCTTATGTTGTTATAGACCAAAGACAAGGCTCATGTAAATTTACGGCTTGAACATGCCACGTTTAAGTCACGAGATAATTTTTTAACATTCTACGGACTTAAATTTGAGGTAACCTTAGGAGCTGTTGTAAATGTAGCATCCGGAACGTAACTTAGAGTGTGTCAGTATTTCTTATTGAGTTGAAACCCATAAGCGTTTAAAAACACATGAACTGCACAGCAACTAAAGTGCGTTCGATTATTTGTTTTATGCGGTATATTGCGGCGATTGTGTCTATTTTGAAAGAATCTAGTAAAACAAAAAAATGCACTCTATTGAAATACACAGGGGTTTTTTTACACGGGGGATACGTTCCAACTTTTACTATGAAACCGCTCAAAAAAAGAAAAATAGAGTTGATAAATTCACATGGATAAACATTTTAAATTACTTCGATTTTGTTTGCATGTTTTACCTTTTCATGCAATGGTCAAAATTCAATGTCTGGAAATTTTCAGTATGTACACCCGAAATTATGATTTTTTTGAAAAACATATGATTAATTTTGCCCAAAACTGAAAATGTGATTCGAATGAGGTCGAAAAGTTGTTCCGTTCTGGAGTTATCGCCGAAATAAACCGTTTAAAAAAAACGCGTAGAAAACGACCTGTATGTAGATGAATTGGGGTAAAACGGGTCAGAAATGACATGAAATTATCTCTGTTACGTTTCTCAATGTGATATGTGTAAAATGAATGCATTTTGGCTCAAAATATATTGCGGAGATTGCAACTATATGAGCAGAATGAAGAAAAACCATCAATTGAAGGATATTGGGGCAAAACGGACTATCTACAAGATCCTAAACACGCAAAGTCGCTTCAAATTACTTTTATGCAGATATCCTGTGGGGTTTGTAATTTTCCAGCGAGAATAATTTGTGACGGTTGCTGCTGTTCGGAAAGTAACTGAAAAAATCAGATAAATGGAATGAATTCGGGTAAAACGGGCCAGACACGACATCTGTATCTCAATTATCTCTGTAAAGTTTCAAAATATTTATCTCAATTATCTCTGTAAAGTTTCGCAATATGATATGCGTAAACGATATGCATTTTCACTCAAAATTAATGGAGGAGATTGCAACTATATGAGCAGAATGGAGAGAAACCATAAATTTCGGGTGAATTGGGGCAAAACGGGTCACTTCCCGTGCTCTACACAACACGAAACCTGCGCCAATGGATTTATTAGCCCATTTCCCTTCAGGAATGCATTTGGTTTGGTTCAAAAGCCAGCGGCTTCTCTTACTTGGGAATTTGGGTTAATTTTTTCCCACTGTGCATCGGTGGGGTTGATATCAACATGAGGTCTGTCAAATGTTGAAGGCTGAACCATAATCGTAGTAAATTTGATTGAAATTACATGTTAGCTTTGAAAATAGTAGTTGTTACTGCAAGAATTGATTCTGTGTAGGCTTCCTAACATTGATGCATTGACATGGGGAAAATTAATTCTCTTCTACGAGTAATACCTTGTTCAGACTACGGAGTTGTAACATGATACACGTGTGACGTTTTTCGTGTTGATAGTTTGTATAACACCCTTGTATTACGTTGCAACTCCGTAGTCTCAACAAAGCATTATTCTTAAAAGTGTACTGAGAAAAATTATGTGGTTGTACCGACAATTAAATCATGGCTACAATTACCATGAAAATGACCGGAGACATTTTTCATCATCACATTATATACTACAGGAACTATTCTGACATTATAGTGAATATTGATTCAACTATTTGGAATGGTCGGTTGAAAATCATTATTTTGCCTAGTCATCCTAATCCCCAATAATGGTAAAATTGACTATCAAAGTTTTCTTTGTGTGAGCAAACATCACTCATAAAAAGGGTGTATAAGTTTTACCGTGGATTCAAGGTAGAATGAATTAACCAAATTGAAGGGTAAAATATATTTTGCTTACCTTTCAGATCACCAGATGGTTCTGTTGGCAGCGCGGGAAAAGGAGGTGACTTATATTGTTAATATAGTATATTTGAAACGAGAGTAATCTAATATACGAAAATAAATTTTCAGTGTGCTCAATCTGGCCAGTGTTTAAGTCGTTATAGATCGACATCCATGGAAATTTGTGTCTCCCAGAATCTGGGGACGTTAGATTGGAAACTTAATTCTAGAGTTGACTTCTCTAATCGATGTTCTGGGAGGAACGAAAGCCGAACCTATGTTAAGGTCATTGTTCGTTGCAGTTGCTTGACAAGCGACGAGTTCGACAAAAAATAACATAAACCAAACAAAACCTATCCGCTTTACCGTCAGCTATCAATCACCTACGTGAACGTAACCTCAACAAAGGGAAAACTTCCATTCGTTTGACCGAAGAAATCTCATTACAATGATTGATTATATTTGTTCCGCCTGGCCGGGAGCCACCATCGTTTAGTTTCAAACTAAAACACTTTCAGCACAATGAAGTACCTTCCACTGCTGCCGTCGTTGTTCACCTGAAGTCCAAGAAAGAAAAACAAAACAACAATCTCATAACCATCAGTATGTAGTGTCCACCCACAACTCTACGGGGAAATGGGAAAACTTGCTTTTTACAGCCAATCACATAAAAATGTTTACCACCGTCCATAAACATATTGCACCCGGAGACAGTGACGCTCCCTGGTCGGTTGTGAAAATCCACTGATAATACGGAATTGCACGTTGGAGATTCTTTACTTTTCGTCTTTTGTTCGAACAAGTGTTCCAAGAATATTTCAAAGCCGTTCCTTCTTTTTTTGGAAGTGGCTTCTGCTCTCGGTTTGATCGTCATAACTGGACGTGAGGGTGGATTTCCTCCAGGAAAGCACAACGTATGAGATGGGCGGTAAATTGGGAAAATCTTGGAAGGAAATAAATCAACTCGCCTAGTTAGAATAGTGCGGAACAAGTGGGGTCAAAGGCATGAGGCAAACGATATAAATTCTAGTATGATTATTTGGACAGTTGAATATGGATGAGGGGTTGAGGGAAAATATTCATGAATACAATAATTCAAATATGATTACAGCATAACTTGCATAAACGGTTCCTGCTGGGGTGACTGAGGGTGAATTTTTCTTCTTTCGTGCTCCGAGGGCGGGGTAGAGGCCATCAGCAGAGCAATGTCAGAGTGGTTCATTCTTCAAGTAGCGCGATGACATGCTCCTCTGAGAAATGGCACTGATGGCGTGCGTCTCGCGTCCTGGAGGGAGATGAGACCAGACCGAAGAGGAGGGAGGGCGTTTGATGAATCGTGATTCCTTACGCACGAGCCTAGGGAGAATATTTGTCAACGGCTGAGTGCGTGCTCTTGTCGTGCACCAGGGCGGGATGTGACTGTGACTATGAATATTTTTGCATATCATTTCCCCCTAACGTTGGTGCGCTGCTTCTTTATCGTAGAAAGTGATAAGACACATTGTTCTTCCGACTTTCCGAAGAGACCAAGGAGGAGGCTGAGTGACATGGAATTCATCAAAAATCAATTTTCTCAGCTTCAGAAGAAAGCGAACGGCAAGAGGCGGTAGCAGATTGCTGCAGCAGTTGGGTGATTGATTTACTGTAGCGTTCGAGATTGTCGGTTCGCTTGCCAACTCACGTGTGAAAACTCAAAACACCTTTACGTGTAGGAATTGTCGATTAATTCAAGTATGAAAATCTTCATATCAACG
>JASCZW010015701.1:0-20065 GCA_034211315.2 Aedes japonicus
AATAACTGTGCACATTCTTTTCCCTTCTTTCAGCTTCCATGTTGATTGTTTACAAAGTACAGTCGATTTGCGGAATGTCAAAAATACATACGTGAAGCTGACAAAATTCCCGACACGTGGGCGCCAAGAACTTCCAAATCCGCCACAATATGAGCAAAAGTTTGTTCCAATTCTAAATGAAGCAAGCCTTAAAAAATGAGCTTTCAGCGATCAACAAAAGTAGTAGTTTAGCTGGCAGCTTTATTGCGATAAAAAATAGCGCCACTTATCTGTACGACACAGCGATATCAGCAACAAAAGATAATATGCATTCAACACAGAAAGTGGTGACGTCAGATTCATTAACTGACCTACGCAACATCAATAATGAACTTAGCCTGCTCAATCAGCAATCCATTGAATTAGCAGCTAATTGTACAATGAACACAAATGCGATGTTGGGTATTGATAGTCTTGACGAACTCAAGACTCTATCGGCAAACATTTGTGTAAGTCATAATATAGAATCACCGTTATCGACACCTGACCCATGCTCCAGTTTAGCAGCAGAATTAAATTACAAAAAGATGCCGTCGACTCAGGGTGGCTTTTCTGGGCACAAGAAAAGTTTGGATGGCAGACTGGTCGCAATACGATGCTCGTAAATTACATCTCTTGAATCAGCAAAAAATGGCCAATAAAGCTCGGAAGCGGAAGAAGCAGAACAAAAACCAAAATATTCCAAATAACAATACCACTTATCATGTACAAAATTATCGTAGATGCAGTAGCCATACCAACCCTAATAATAATAACAACAACATCGATAATTACAACCATTTACCATCGCACACGGTCGCTTCTTGCTGCTGCGAAGCACTCAATTCTCCAGGCCACCACTCAGCCACCGACCAATTTACTTCCAGAGTGGTGGGATACAAAATCCGTACCCGGCAAGTGTTGCATCACCACACTATTCCACACCTACCGTTCCAAGGAGCCCGTTCAACTTCATGACTCCTGGGACCTCTTCTATCGCATTATGCAGTTCATCAGCTGTTCCAGTAGCTTCCGTTGCAGGGCACTCACCGGTGCCAACAACTTCAACTGCACCTTGTCAGATGTGTACATGCAGGCATTCGTGTTTTACCAAAAATTTACGGACCCTTTGGAGGACAACAATCTAGCAGAAAATGGGAAATATAATACTATCCCAAACTTGACGTCTGTTCGCAATCAAACCGACTCGTCTCAACACGTGAGTGCTTTTAAAAACAGTAAAGAAAGTAAGGAAATAACAATTCCATTGTCAAAATTTTAATAGAATGAAAAGTACGTTTAAGATTGATGAAATTTATAGACGTGTTGCTGCTTGTAGCTACTCTGTTATTTTAGCCACTGAGACTAGTTGGGATTCGAGCATTAAAAGTTCTGAAGTTTTTGCCGATAAGTTTAATGTATATAGATTTTTATTTTTTAGGGTTTTTTCAAGATGTTTACACAACTCGTGACGACAAGGATCGAGATTATCAATTTTTCTCATATCTTCCTGAACCTTCGTTAAATGTGACTGTTGATAATGTATCCGTCAACGAAATTTTGCTATCTTTAAGCACATTACACGCTTCTAAAGGAGCTGGTCCTGACGGATTACCGCCAGTATTTTTGAAAACATTATCAAAGGAATTAGTCAAACCCTTGTTCTGGTTATTCAATTCATCTTTAAAAACTGGCATATTTCCCCTCATTTGGAAGGAATCGTACTTGGTTCCGATCTTCAAAAGCGGTAAAAAATCAGATGTTAAAAACTATCGTGGGATTGCAATATTATCTTGTATTCCTAAACTATTTGAGTCCATTATCAATCAAAACATTTTTCACAAGTGAAAAATGTTATTTCTACCAAGCATCATGGCTTTATCAAAGGACGCTCCACTGCTACAAATTTGCTAAATTTTGTAAATTTTTCATTCAATGCAATGGATGAAGGCGATTATGTTGAAACCTTATACACTGACTTTAGCAAAGCATTTGATAGAGTCGATATTCCTTTGTTGCTTTTCAAAATGTCTAAGATAGGTTTCAATCACAATTTATTAAAGTGGGTTCAGTCATACTTGCGTGTAAGAACACAATCAGTAAGATTTGAAGGAAATCTATCATCGGTTGTTACATCGGGAGTACCACAGGGATTCCACCTGGGTCCTTTACTATTTATTTTGTTTGTCAATGATGTTGAATATATTTTACGCCATTTGAATGTTTTAATATATGCAGACAACATGAAATTTTTCATGGAAATACGTAAGTCATCTGATATTGAAATATTCCAAAAAGAAGTTGATAATTTCCATGTTTGGTGTACAAAAAGCTTGCTAGAGATTAACGTAAAAGTGCATCTCAGTCTCATTCACTAAAAAGCGAAATGTAAGGCAAGATACCATCACTATAGGTCAACAAACTGTTGAAAGATGCAATCAAGTTAGAGATTTGGGAGTCATACTTGATTCCGAGCTCCCTTTTGTAGAACACTATAACAATATAATTTACAAGGCAAGAAATATGCTCGGGTTCATCAAAAGGTTTAGTTTTCATTTCAATGATCTCTATTCTATAAAAACGTTGTATGTAACATATGTTAGGCCCCTTCTCGAGTACTGCAGCGTGGTTTGCGATCCATACCAGAATACACATAAAGACCGTACTGAGTCAGTGCAGAAACAGTTTTTATTGTATGCTTTGCGTAAGTTAGGATGGAACTCTTTTCAGTTACCTTCTTATGAATCTCGGTGTATGTTAATTAAAATAGATGCTCTTGAAAAACGACGTGAGTTTGCTATTCTATCATTTATAAACGATGTTATTGGTCAAAGAGTAAATGACGCAGAAATGTTAGAGAAGCTCAACTTCTACGTTCCCACCCGTTACTTATGAAGCAGGAATCTATTCTGCATAAATAATCAAAGAACCAACTATGCCCAAAATGGACCCATAAATAAGATGATGTCTTGCTATAACAAATACTGCACCACAATTGATATAACAATGAATAAAAATCAACTAAAAAAAGTATTTTACTCTCAATATCAGTAAGAATAGAATTAAAACAAAAATGTAAAACTGGTCTACAAATATGATTGACGACAAATAAAATAAAAATTATGAACTACTATCACATTTTGTTAGTGGTACTAACAACATCTTGTCATTCCAATCAGAAACCACCATCACACTTTGAGAGTGCCTCGAATATTTCAAGCGCTATAAATCCCTTTATTCCCAACGAAAATCATCATCACACTTTATAAGTGGCCCCAATGACATAATCTAAAAACTATGTGATCAGATGGGGTCAAAGAGCCCGTTCTCGTTTTGCGAAATGTGTAACAATAAATAGGAGGCAGTCCCATGCTCCCTATCCAAATCATCTCACTGGGGTGCTCTGATGGTCCCTTCCTTTTCCCGTTATATGTTATGTAATGTTTAGTATATTTTGTACACAAAAAATTAAGATATCATAATAGACAAAACTGCAATTATGCAGTTAGCCATGACTTTGACCATACCCGTAGAAAAGTACGATGTTGGGAGCTCTTTCAGCTCCTTCTTCGCTTTCCCAATCAGCTGCTTCTCGGATTAGGCTACAAAACTGATGGAGTAGATTCTGCATTTTAGATAGGCAGCACATGGGGAACGTTCAGAGTGTTCGCGTTCTTCGGAACCGGTTCAAGTACTCCATCTCCTTCAACGATCTCCCGCATGGTTCTTCTGAATGAAGGCGACCACTTTCGGCAGGAACTCTGTGGTTGGTTGGGTTCTGAGAATCGCCTCGAGGAATGGAACAGTGTTTTCGGTATACCTTTTTCGCTGATGGTCAGCCACAGGAGAATCCACTTCGGGAACACGGTATGAAACCCTAGTAGCACACTGGTAACAAAGCAGTCGATGTGACTGCTTTGTAACTCAAGTAAATCACAATTGAGATGCTGCAATCAGTTTTGATCATTTTATGATGCTTGTTGAGATGTACTTGCTACTCGGTACTCACCTCCTTGGTTCGGACATCCAGTGCCCCGAATCTCCTCGCACATAGCTTTCATCCATTGCTCTCGATCCTGTCGTTTGAGAATCTTGGCGTAGCTGTCGTCTCGGAATGCCATTCACAAAATGCGTTTGGCGTGGATTCTATGGAATCGTTGGGACCAGTAATTGAACAACGGCACTTAAAATTTGCATACTTGCCTAGGGGTTGGCGCTATTATTTTACCGAACAATGGTAACAAACACGACAAGCGAAATGTGCAACTGGCTTTGTTAAAAATTATGTTGTTTTTCAAAAATACTTAGATTTATCAACCATAAGAGTTCAGTTTCAAGTTAAACTGCGAATCAGCTCTACTCTATGGTGAGTTACAGAAACTAGTCATGAAGCACAGCTAATTTTTCTCAAATGTTGCAAAGGAATAAAGACTATATTTTTCTATATTATGGTACGCGAAATGTAGCAGACATTGAAGCAACCTTTCTAAATGGTTTTAAAAAATGCCACATAGTAGAAGACCTAAACCTTACTAGAAATCGAACCAGGTCCAGAATCTACGTGATATTTAAATGATTAGACAACATTTGATTCCATCAACAATTACACAACCGATTGCATGCATGCATCACCACACTCATCGATTAGATAAGTAACTTCCTTCCGTCCTACTTCCGTATTATGCAATTCACCTTTCTCTGATAATGGACGATGTAAATAACAAGACCCAGTCACCAGTCCGAGGTGATGCCATACTCCAGTTTTCGATCGGGAGAAAAATCGAAAGTGCTACCGAAGAGAACGGAAGTGCTAATTGCTGACCGTTATCGTTACGTAGTTGCCTTAAGTCGGATGTCCGAACTGCATTGCCCAAGACATAAATATAACGACAGTCAAAACACGAACCTTGAGGTGTTAAATGCAATTTCCGCTCCAACGAGATTAAGTAATTCAAATTCGAAGTAGACCGGCCGGGTGAGAAAAACAAAATACTACGGTCGTGTGAATGGCGGTTGTTTATTTGCGCGGGCAATTAGCGCATCTTCCTCAACGTTGGAGGATGAGACAAATATGGGGATGAGCAAATTGTTAGTTCATTGTGCTGCTCTTGAATAGATCACAACTGTTTTGTGTTCCGAACTTGGACCGAGATGGCCACCTACGGAAGATTGTTTGGAACTTTAATAACCTTGCTAGTGATTGCTACGGCGATTGAAAGTGCCACCGATCCTTTGGAGGGCGACAAAGTGGAAGGACGTTTGCAATCGTATGAATCGTTCTTTTACAACGATGTCGACTACTGTAAGCACTATGGTTGATCTGCCCTCGATCTGTGGACTAACTGTTTCTTCTTTAAATTCTAGGGTGGCCCTGGTTTTCCGATCTCACCATGCTCATCATGATCAAGTTGAAGATCGCAATCGGATTAGCGGCCATGTATGCATTCGGTGACGGATATTATTGGATCAAGAGCAAGGAAGCCAGCCACGATGTGACACCCAACTATCTGGAACCGCCGGCCTGTTTTAGTTTCAAGAAGTTTTGGGGACGCCGAAAACGAGATTTGAGTGGTAGGAGCTATGGGATGGATAACGAGCACCTGAGTTATCTTGAGGCCGTTTTCGATACGTTTGAAATTAACAACGAACACTGCCGCAGGTTGGCAGTTTGTGAGATGCATTTTGAGGCTGAAGGGGAACGAAAACTGAACGGATCGGCGAGTTTTAGGCATGATCTATTTGGGAAATACCGCGGGACGATGCCGGAACAGAAGAGCCATTGCCGGAAGATGTATAGTATGTGTTCACTTCGGAGAAATGGATATCATGATGTGGACAACAGTGTAGACGACAGGACGAGGAATATGAGCGTGAATGATTAATTATAATGCCTGAAAAATACAAAATGTGATCACGATGCTGAGTGTTATTTATTAATGCGAGGATTTAATTATTTTAATTAAATTTCTTATTTATTTCCTATTTTTGAAAGAAAATCTTATACAAATGAATATCTCGTCCCCTTTGTTGTTTATGTCTTACTACTATAGACGAATTTCACGCCAACTCATTCAGTGTTTGGCAGCACCCTCTCAGAATCTAATGAAACTTTGTGGGTGGGTAGACTATGTCTTTTCCAGCAACTTTCCATACTTTGTTTTTTCAAAATTTATGTAGACTACCATTTGAAAAGGGCTTAAGTTTTATGATCGATTTTATTTAAATCAACGTAACTCAAATCAAAAAGTTAAAGACGTACAACAAAGTGATGTATGGGTAACTTTTAGAAAATTGTCTTAGCTTTTATGAAAAAATTTGTAGAAATTGTAAAATCAATTCTTACACGCTAAAAAAAATATTTTAAAATTTAAAGTCGATTTGCAAAATATGGCTATCTGAGAATTGTACGAAAAAAGTTTCTTAACTAAGGCAATATAACTGTCTAAAAGTTCACCATACATTGCAAGATGGGCACTTTTAAGGAAAAAAAAGTTTTTCTAACACCAAATTTTTCATGTTAACTCAACTCAAAAATAAAAAGACTTACAAAAAAGTGATATATGAGTGACTTTTAGGAAATTGTCTTGGCTTTAATGAAAAAAGGTGTACCAACTGTAAATTCGATTCACACTAAATCGCACACTAAAAAAAAAACAGTTTAAAATTTAAAGTAAATTTGCGAAAAATGACTATCTTAGAATTGAACGAACTTTTTTTAATAAAGCCAATATAATTTCCTAAAAAGTCACCATACATTGTGCAATGGGCACTTAAAAGGAAAAAAAGGTTTTTCTTGCAACAAATTTTTCAAAAAATTTATACAGCTCAAACTCTCTAGGATTCAAAAAATTTCGTCCAACTCTAAGATAGCCATTTTTTGCAAATTGACTTAAAATTTAAAATTTTTTTTTTAGCGTGGAAGAATTGGTTTTACAATTTTGACAATTTTTTTCATAAAAGCTAAGACAATTTTCTAAAAGTCACTCATACATTACTTTTTTGTAAGTCTTTTTCTTTTTGAGTTGAGTTGACATGAAAAATTTGTTGTTAGAAAAACTTTTTTTCCATAAAAGTGTATGGCGAACTTTTAGCCTTTACTTTACTTAGGGAACGTCTATTCATTATGTCACGCAAAAAGCGACATTTCTCCCACAAAAACAATACAAACTTTGCCTTATTTTTGCCCAAATCCAGGGGTGGGTCCCCTTAACAATGCATTGCATTTTGGTGTAAATAAGTGGGGTGCCAATTACTCGTGGCTGGCTCGAGGTTAATGGGTCGTTTGGGAAGGGCTAGACAGGTAACTTATCTAAGCCATTATTTGCTGCTGCTCGTGGTTGCGACAGCTACCAAATCCTCGGTCCCTGCAGTCTTTCAGGAACTAAGCCACAGATGGCTGACCACAGCTTGCGGGCCAGGTAAAAGTAGCACGGAAATAAAAGATAGTATTCCAATGGGACACAATGGCAGGGAATTTACTAGAGTGGAGGGGATGACATTACACTCTTAGATCAGACAAACAAAGGAATTCGTAAATCGCTTGCATGTAAGGGAGATTTCGCATTCCCAAAACATCTCTTACCCCGCGGAAGGGTCGTCTACCTCAGGCCACTAGGGTATCCAGTAGTCGTGCTCTGGAGGCATCATTATATAGGCAATGCGAAACTGCGTGAGCGATGTCATCATAACCGGTTCCGCACCTACATAAATTGATATCGACGAGGTTAATTCTGTAGAGATGTGCGTCTAGCGAGTAGTGGTTGGACATAAATCTTGACATCACACGAATGAAACCGCGACTTACATCCAGACCTTTGAACCACGATCTCGACGAAACATTTGGTATAATGGAACGTAACCACCGTCCAGGAGAAAGACTTGTCCAATTGTTTTGCCATCTTTGAAGAGAACTCTGTCGTACTAATGAGAAAAATTCATCATGTGAAATTCTTCTTTCAAAAATTTCGCCTTTTTGTGCGCCCACCTTTGCTACAGAGTCTGCCTTCTCATTGCCTGGAAGTGAGCAATCCCAAGTAACACACAAAACATGCTTTTGGAATGATTCACAATTTTTTATTTTATAAATGAATTAAAACAGTTTTTGAACAGTTTCATATGTCACTCTGACTAACGATTGAGCTGAAAATACTTTTTCACTGCTGCAAGTGATTTATACTCAACTATTGTACTAAAAACATTGTTCCATACATTTATAAAACTTAAACAGGACATGGTTATATAGATAGCTTAAATTATTGTTGAAATTAAATTATACCAACCAAGTTTTGAAAAACGTCTTATCTCTTTATAACGATGAATTTGTTGAACAAGATTGTGGTTTTACGGAATGCAAATAATAGATACTTAGAACAGACTTTTCTACAACCGGAGTTGGCTTAGCAAAGAAGTTACGAGTCTATCACGTCAAGGATTAGTGTTCAAATCCTATGCTTGGCAATACATGTTTTTGTATGATGGTGATTTTTTTCCGTTTTATGTTTTATAAGGCTTCATTTTTTGCGCTTTTTACGGCATATTAAAGTATGAAATAAAGTATTAAACACTCATATTGATTGCCAGTACTTGTCATTGGACAGTAATTTCAACTTGTTTATTACAAGCTGTGTTGTTTGGGATACAAAGATAATCCTAAATGATCTTCAACCAACGCACACATCTGCTTCCTTACACGCAAAGAAAAACCGCAGTAGAAACTACCATTTCGAGGGTTAAATTGAGCGCCACCACCAACAATTTTTAGCTAACTATTAATGCGTTTGATTTTACCATGCCTGCTATCAGATCAACCATGGTGCGGTTGATATCAATATAAGGTCTGTCAAATATACCACATACGTTGAAGGTTTTACCATAAACGTAGTAAATTTGACTGACATTTCATGGTAGTTTTGAAGATAGGCGTAGTCCTCTGTTTTCATCGAGAAGATGAAATAATGTTCTATGGGCATGTCGAAAATTATCCCCAATGCGAAATTGATTGCTGTCAGTTCAGTAACATATACAGAACAAGGTTCCTGAAGTATCTGGAAGACAGATGAGTATTCATTGTTAACAACGAAACCGGTGGATTCATCCTTCCGAGTGAGCACCCCACCATGTTCCGGAAATTGATCTTAGAAAATTTATCCTTTGTTGACATTTATTTTTTAAAAACGCAATGTGAGTACTCCAAGTACATTTTGGATCAAACATGGCTCCAAGGTATTGGAAGGTCAAAGATTGGGTAATGTCTCTTCCCAACAGCTTGAGACGCAGTTGGGCTGGAACCCGCTTTCTAGTAAACACTACCAATTCAGTTTTTTGCGGTGAAGAGTCGTTCCCCAAATTTCTGGCCTAGATGGACTTGAATTTAGAATTCTAACTCCTATTCAATGAAAACATCATGACTTCTGGCTGGTGCAGATTAAATTTGGTTAGGGCGTCATCAGCGGTGGTCTATTTTTGGAACAACTTTATACTTGATTTGCATCAAATAGACCAACGGGGAACGCAAACCCCGCACCAGCGTTGTATTTTTTGTTATGAAACCAGGCAAAACCTGTTATCTTGTCACTCATTCAACATCAGAGATCAGTTTTTTTTTTTCAAGGTTCGCAGATTTTATTGTGCTTTTTATCATGGAATACACTCAGTAGCAAAAAAAAAGCCGAGGAAAATTTTGCTTCCAAAAACCGCGTTGTTCAACCTCCTGTAAATTTGTCAATTATCAATATTTTGGCTGAAAATTTGACAACATTATACAAAATGTATAGACCTTATGTGACCAAAATTTCATGTTGATCAAATTTATGAATTTGGAGTTATCATAAAATATGTGAAAAAAGTCATTTTTGGACATAGCAATTTCAAAAATCCGTAATTCTGTGAAAAATTTAGGGAGCGTACTACAAATTTCTCCACAGCTTATAAAAGTACAAAAAATAATGTGGACAAAATTGGAACTGTTTCCATCAAGTGGTTTGGACTACAGCTGGCGTCAAAGTTGACGCACCAACATGAGCATTTCCCTTTTTCACCCGATACTGACCTTGCTGAAATATCGGTGCAAAAAAAAAGCCGGGTTGCGGCATATGAGATCTCGCTTACTTATATTTGAAGACTGTGATAGGAAAATACTTAGCATTTACTAAATTCTAGCTGCAAAACAAAGTTCTAAGACATCATCTTATATTTGCTATATTTTCAATATTTTAATGCTGAAAATCAAAAGTTTACAATATTGGATTCAAAGCGTAGAAGTATTTCCGATCGATTGGGGCAGCCAAATGTTTGGAGAAACGACTGAGATATTAACGCTCAAAACTTGACCGCTTTTCGTGACGGTCGCAATAGTATTTTTTGTAATTGCACCTCAGTATACAAAACAGAGACAACTTTACAAACATATATGTTTGGATGGGACTCCTGGATGCGAAAGATCGGAGGTCACTTTTACTCGATACTACACCGAAGTCTAGCTAAGCGTTACCATTTTGAAGTTGAAAAAATGAACAAATTTTTCAGTTTCACCCAGTCCTCCCAATTGTGTTAACATCAGAACCGGGATCGATTGAAAAACGGGTTGGGCGATCCTCAGTGGTTGGTAAATGACTGGACCATGCGTATCATTGGTACTTCACGTCCCTGCAGGTATAAAAAGATTCTACCGCGATCCTTAGCCTCTTGTCCAGTAACTCTTATCCCTACCTCCCCGTGATGCCGACTGGGGTATGAGTAATCATTGGAAAGACCGGGTAACGAGTCCCGGTGAGACGTTGGTCATATCAACAATCAATATGCAAATAGCGATTAGAAACTGGTTCACTGTTGTAGAACCCCTAGTTCCGAAATACACCTTGTAGTCTACACCTCGCTAACACTCTTGTGCTTTTCAGTACCTTTCGGAACTAGTATCTTCGTTGTTGTTTTGATTCGCTATGTTATTTTGACAGAATATTTGAGGGTGTTTGGAGCGAGTTACGTTATTAGGGACGAATCATAAGGCTTGGGACCGAGCATGGGACCGGTGTGCTAGTACTTCCTGAGCAAAACATATATTCATTTTCTTCAGAGTTATCCATCCGCTGGTCATACGCTGACAGGGAAGGGCAGCTGCCCTCTTTAAAGGGTGCAGTCGATCTGAGCGTCTGTTCTCCATGTCAGGGGCGGCTCAAAACAGCGTCGGTTCTCCATGTTAGGAGCGGCTGATCATCATTCTCGTACCAGCGTGGGATTCTAAGCAGTACTGTGCACGATGGTCCTCTGGCGAAAAAAAGGGGTTGGAGAAGGCCAAACAAGCCGCTCTTAAAAAAAGCAATGTTACAAATAATAAAGAAGTTAATACGGACCGGAACAATCGGCAAAGACATAGGCAACGAAATAAGGACTACGATGGGAAACTCGGAACATAGAACTGTAATTCGCTCTGTTTTCCTGGCTGCAATAGGATAATCTACGACGAATTTCAATCACGTAATTTCGAAGTCGTAGCACTGCTGGAAGTTTGCTGGACAGGAGAGAAGATATGGAAAAGCGGACATCGAGTAGCTTCTTTTTACCAGAGCTGTGGTAACGTTTGCATTAAAATTAATGGATAGTTTTCGGATGTTGATAAAAAAGCAAAGACAGATAATTGCTTTTGATAAGTTTCAAATGAAGGGTAATTATTTAAGCTTACTTGCAAAAAAATTATATGCCCTTGAGAGCGGCCTTCCAGCAGTTAACCGGAACATTCACCACGGACGAAAACATGAGTGTAGACATGTTTTTCAGTTCTTTATTCGTTTTATTTATCAATTCCTCCTCACTTTTCGCGACAAAATTGTTGGAGTAGATCTTAGGCTTCAGGTTGGCCCAGAAATTCTCGATGGGACGCAGCTGGGGGACGTTGGGGTTCGCCGACTTGAGTACCACATCAATATTCAGCCGCTCCATCTCCTCCAACGATCGCTTCGAGTAGTGGGCCGACACCAGATCCGTCCAGAACACCACGTCTTCGCCCTTACGGTATTTCCTGAACGACGCAACTTCCGGCAGGCATTTCGTACTATAAATTTCCCCGTTCACGGCCAGTCCGGAGCGAAACATCCCCTTCTCGCTGATTGTCAGCCACAGAAGCACCTTCTTGGGGAACTTGATGTGTGAAATGAACTTCACCTCGGAGCTCACTTCCTTCGTGGGGGAAGTAAAATACGAAGTGCCCTACCAATCGTTGCCATCCAGGATGGGATAGGTCTCGTCTTCCATCACAACCGCTACGTTGCGATTCGCCGGGAAAATCTAGTTGGCCTCTGCCGCTGCGTCATTGCCAGCAACTCCGAAAGCAGTGGGCGCGACTTCCGCGTCCTAACATGTATGTTCATGTTTGCCAGGAACTTTTTCACTGTTTGGCCGATTGAACCGACCTCCCGACCAAGCGCACACAGCGATATAGCCACTTTCCCCTTAGTCTTCCTCTTCAGCATCCTTTAGGGCTTCTTGTCGCTCAGGGTCGTTCGCCGTCCGGAACCGGTCTTTCTTTCGATCACGTAAATTATAGTGCCTAGATGTTATATAGAGGCCGGATCCGTTTTCGACGCAGCGGGGTGCCGTTCTTTGAACGCGCACACTTCTGAATGGTGTTGCTTAGCTGTTTTTGCCATCTCGGTTAGAGTTCGACTGATAGTCGAATTGTGTGTCAAATTATGTCTGCTGACGACTCATGGGTCACTATGATTGATGCTGCATGGGTTGTTTTGTCAGTGCGGGTGGAGGTAAACCCATGAAAAATCGGATATTTTTGTGCATTTTTTTTAATGCAAACGTTAATATACTCTGATGATGGGATAAGGTCTTGTAAGGCTCAAGATGGATTCTGAATTGCAGATGAAATTCCTCTAATTACACAACATAACACTATTTTTTTATTGAATTTTGAGAACAATGCTTTAGTATTTATCTATTAACTATCGATAATAGGGTATGTAATCATAGTTAATGGTTTATTATAGCTAGGATTTTAAATAATTTTTTTAAATAAACATTTGAATACATACATTAATTGTTATGTTATGTATTCTCCGTGCGAGGAGTAACGGTTATGATGTAGAAGGAGATGTTCGCTCATCACCATGAGGCACCAAGAGTGAACAACAATGTTAGGCAAAGATTGACGTCCATGGTTCGAGTACCATTGGATACATGCCCCTTCGCTCAATTTTCAAAAACATCTGTTAATTTTCCTACCTGCCGCACTCTGACGGAAATTTCAACACTTTCTCTTCACATCTTTCATTCTAGCCAAAAACATTGTTGTTCACTCTTGGTGCCTCATGGTGATGAGCGAACATCTCCTTCTTCATTTAAATACACTTGAAAAAATAACTTTAACCACAATAATGTGTGGTGTTTTTTTTTTTTTTACAAGGGTTGAAAGGCCATCAAAAATCTGTGTGACAGACACCTGAGACACCACACAATGTTCAGGCGAACAGGGTTGGGCTCCTGCCCGACCTGCTAAAAATGTGCCTCCCGGAAAGTCCGGATCCCTATCCTCCTTGCCTTGATCCCCCCGGGACCACAATGCTGCGACTACTTCGGGGGGGGCTGTGCTCTGCGCCTCTTCTGAAATTTCGACCCCTAGCTAAGGCTAGTTCGCCGACTGGCTGGATGATCCACTGTTCCGCTGCTACGTTGTATCCATCTCTCGAGTCCTCCTGCTTCCCCCGGCGTCGAGGGTGGTCCACCAGTTCCGGTGAAGGAAACTTCCGCACTGATGGTGCCCTCGACTACCGGCGGTTATCGCAGGGGACGCTAACGCGCATTGCGCCGACTTCGTCTTCAGGTTGTAGAGGTGGTCCGACAGTTCCGGTGGTAGATGACGTCCAGCACTGGCGGTGCCCTACATACCCGAAGCTCTTCTTCTTCTTTCTTCTTTCTTCAGCAGGCTGGCTGTTCGAGTGCCGAGGTCGGCCCGACGATTTCGGTTGGCAGAAGACTTCCGGTTCACCGGCGCCACGACGACCCGAAGCCGAACACTGCTCACTGCGCTGGATACTCCTCAGAACCCGCGCTTGTTTGTTGGTCCCACCTCCATTTACGCTGTAGCTCCGACAGTATTTGCGTCACAACTCTGCTTACCGCGTTCCACGTGTCTTCCTCGTTGCACATTCGCTCTGCGATATTATCCGGCCTTGGGGCAGGCATTCCCTTCGCAATTCCGCAAACCTCGGACAGTCGAACACCACGTGCTCTGGAGTCTCCTCTACGTTGGCACACGCCGGGCAGAAAGGTGACGACGCATGACCACACCGGTGCAGGTATTGGCGAAAACATCCGTGCCCGGACAGGAACTGTGTGAGGTAAAAGTTCACCTCTCCATGCTCCCTGTTCACCCACGTCGACACATTGGGGATGAGCCGGTGGGTCCACCTTCCATTCTCCGCGTTGTCCCACTCCTGCTGCCATTTGACCATGGAGTCTAGCCTCGCCGTCTTCCTCACATTACTGGTTCCTCTCCGTTGATAGCATTCGATATCCTCTGCTAGGGTTACGCAGATTGGAATCATCCCGGCGATAACGCAAACCGCCTCCGACGAGATGGTTCTGTACGCACTCGCGACTTAATTGCCATCAGACGAAACACGCTGTTCAACTTCCTGCGGTTACGTTTCGTTTTGAGCGCGGCTCCCCATGCTGGAACGCCGTACCGCAGTATCGAGGATGATACGGCAGCCAGAAGTCGCCTACTGCTGCCTTTCGACCACCGATGTTCGGCATGATCCTTGCAAGCGCACTGACCATTTTAGCCGCTTTTTCGCAGGAATAGTCTACATGGGTGTTGAAATTCAACCGGTCGTCGATCATCACTCCTAGATGTCTTAAAGCCCGCACGGACGGTATGACGTGCCCTCCTACGGTAATCTGCATCCACTGATCTTTCGGCAGTTGCTAACCAGCATCACTTCCGTTTTGTGGTGAGCGAGCTGCAACTTGACTGCATTCATCCAGTTTTCAACTGCGTCGGTCGACTCCGCCACCAGCATTTCTACTTCTTCCAGCGACTCTCCGGTTATCGTGAGGACGACATCATCCGCGAACCCGAAGATCTTTACGCCCTTGGGCAGCTTCAGTTTTAGGACTCTGCTGTACATTATGTTCCACAACGTTGGGCCGAGTATGGAGCCTTGCGGAACGCCCGCCGTAACCCTAATCGACTTCGCCCCGAGTTCGTTTCGTAGACCAGAATCCGGTTTTGGAAGTAACTCTTAAGGATTTTACACAAGTAGTGGGGGACTCGCATACCATGCAGCGCTGTGGCGATGGCCTCCCCAGCTGGCACTGTTAAAGCGTTTTTGACGTCGATCGTTACTACCGCGCAGAACCGATTGCCGCACCTCTTCTTCTTGGACGCTCTTCTACAACTTCAATGACCGTCCTGATTGCATCCACCGTTGATCTCCTTTTCGGAATCCAAACTGCTTTTCAGATAAGCCGGTCTCGCCCTCCGTGAACTGCGTCAGTCGATTAGCATAATCCTTTCCAGAAGCTTCCCAGTGTATCCAACAGGCATATGGGCCTATACGATGCTGGATTCCCGGTGGTTTCCGGTTTCGGCAGCAGCACCAATTTCTGGATCTTCCACTTATCCGGAAAGTAACCATCTGCTAGGCATTTCGCAGCACCATCCTGAACAAATCTGGAAACGCCAGTATCGCAGTTTTTAGAGCCACGTTTGGAATGCCATCCGGACCTGGAGCTTTCTTCAGCTTCAGACCTTTCGCCACTAATGACAGCTCGTCGTTGGAGACTTGCAAACCTGCAATGGTTACTCGGTCTTCATCTTCATATGGTGTAGGCGGCCACGTCGTCGAATCATGCTGCGGGAAAAGACCTCCACGATGATCTTCAGCTTATCCGGGCACATTTCCGCTGGCGTCACTGGACCCCTGATCTTCGCTGTTACGACCCGATAAGCGGTGCCCCAAGGGTCATCGTCAGCTTCCCGGCACAACTCCTTGAAGCAGTTGGATTGGCTGATTTTAATCTCCCGTTTGAAGGCCGCTCTAGCTTCACGGAAGATTATCTTACGCTCCTCTCTGACCGTTTCAGACCTTGTTCTCTGAAAGCGTCTTCTAGCTCTGAGACAAGCAGCACGAAGGCTAGCAAGAGTTTCGTTCCACCAGTAATTTAACCGCCGGTTGTTTTTTGGCTCCAATCTCCTTGGCATCGTCGCATCGCAAGCCCTCGCCAGAGTTTCTGTCAAATCATCTGCATCAAGATTTGTAGCGCCACTGTCTGCGCGAAGTGCTTCAATCAAAAGATCCTTGTCGAAGTCCTTCGTCTTCCATCTCCGCCCGCTTGTCCTTATCTCTTACAACCGTCTGCATTCGTGTTCCAACACTATACCGGATCGACTGGTGATCACTATGTGTATAGTCCTCACAAACTCTCCAGTTCATGCTCCTCACCAGCGACGGACTGCAGAACGTGACGTCGATGATAGACTCCCTGCCATTTCTGCGAAATGTACTAACGGTACCTTGTTGCACAGCCTGATGTCCAGCTTCGCCAACGCTTCCAGCAAACTGTATCCTCTGGGGTTAGTCAGTCTGCTTCCCCCACTCCACTGCCCAAGCATTGAAGTCGCCTCCAATGATTACCGGTCTTCGGTCGATCAGCTTCTCTGTGAGAGTGTCCAGCATTCGGTTGTGCTGCTCCAGAGTCCACCGTGGGGGTGCGTGTAGTGGCTGCACACAAATGTGTGTGTGTGTGTGTGTGTGTGTGTGTGTGTGTGTGTGTGTGTGTGTGTGTGTGTGTGTGTGTGTGTGTGTGTGTGTGTGTGTGTGTGTGAGAGTGTGTGTGTGTGAGTGTAAGAGAGACAGAGAGAGAGAGAAAGAGAGAGAGAGAGAAGAGAGTAAGCTTACACTCATTGGCCGGTAATGTAATTATGGAAGAAATCTTTTTACAACAATCCCTTATGTGACCATTAGAAACAGCTTTAATCCGAGAGCATGTAAATATTCTACATGTTAATATTACCGATATCGTTTGTATAAGGGCATTGCAACACACACATGCAATGTTAAATTTACAAACCAGGCACGTATTCAGCATTATATTTAAAAAAAATTATTGTTATATAGTTATAATCAGATTGAACCCACCCATCATCCCACCCGCTTCCTTAATGACACTCGCTTTTTCATTCGTAATTAATTTCATGAACTCGCGAAAAGTAAGCACAAAAATTAACGTTGCTCAACCGCCCGTTAGTAGATAACCCAATGTGACAATTCAAGATATTTTGGTGATTTGGAGTACATGAAACTCATTTATGTGATTTGACTAACATTAGCTTTAGATTGTAGATTGTATGTTTACTATAAATTATTTTTTATTTGTGTATGTATGTGTTTTTTTTTCTTTTTCAAAAAATGTTCAAGTCAAAAGAAAACCATAAATTGTATAGTTATAAGTGTTCAGATAATTTAGAATTTAAATTTAACGTGTTATGTAAACCATAGTTTAAATTCATATCTTCTTTCCCATCCGTTATTTGTAATTCTTTTTAACCTCGAGATGGCCGCGAGTAATCGGCTCTATCCTCCCAACTTTAGTTTTAAGATAAATGATGTATAAAAATATGAAAAGTTGGCTCTTTAAAATGGATTTGATTTAGCCTGTACAAATAAATAATAAATAAAAAAAAAATTACCACTCACCCTGTACGTCCAATACGAATTACGGCTCGTATGAAATTCCTAATTTCGAAGTCTTCTTCTCTCTTTGCCATTCCAAAGCATACAATCGAATAAGAGTGTGGCACGATAAGTGATATAGCAGGAAAATTATGTATACCAGAGCAGTCGAACGCATTTCCCATCTGAAATAAAGTTGGACTCAATCGGGAATAGAACCCTTGACTCCGAATTGGAAAATCGATTCGTTTACCGACTACGCTATGAGATCCCACTAAGTGCGTGGCTCGTATAAATGTCTGCGAGTAACGGTTACTACATACAATACTCTCCTGTGTCAATAGACCGCAGAATCGGTTCAAACAGGATGCCAAATTGCAAACGATGGCTATCAAATCACACCAAAGAATGCTGACTAAATAAGACACGCATCCACCACGTTCGGAAAGAAAGTGTGATTTGAAGAAATTATTACAAATCGAATTTAACGACTAAATGTAAGTCCACCAACCAGCCGGTCACATAACCCTCAGCGGAGTCTGACTGGATCACTCGTTATCACTCGAAATTAGCACCTCTCCTTCCCTGCTGCTTCGCACAATGAGTCCATAGAGCGAGGTCCACCCAACGTATAAAACGATATACCCAGCGAATCCTCGAATCAGAAACCGTTTTGCATTGTCCAAAAGTGGTGTTTAGTGGAAAGAAAGTGCTATAAATATGGCAATTTGGAAAAATATTGCCTTGATTTTGGTGTTAAGTGCGGTGTCTGTGATAGCCGAGGAAGCGGAAGAAAATGTGACCGAACAGAATTCGACCGACGTGGAGGAGGGCCGCGGGCGGAGGCGATTTTATAAATTTCTCATCAAAGCCCGTAATGAAAGCAGGACATTTCATGCAGAGATCGGTTTACTAAAATGAATTAATTGTGTTTTTCAGTGGCTCCCATGCTTTCAAATGTGGTCTCCACCGTTGTGCTGGTGAAAGCCAAACTTATCCTGGTGGGCCTTTTTTTAGTTGGAATCTACTTCTTTGGGCACAAACTTTGGCCCGGTGGCTTCTGTGGGCATTCAATCATATCTGAAGATGGACCGCCGTTTATAGGAGGGGGATTTACCGATTACCATAGTTCAGTTCCGGACATCATTTCCAGCTATCCAGGGCCACCGGATTCAGGACCTTTCTCCTACACACCACCACCAAGCGTTTCTAATGCCTATCTTCCACCGATTGGCCCACCACCGTCGTCGCCATCCAGTGACATCCCTTCCAATGTATATCTTCCACCCAATCGTCGCCGCTCGAAGCGTGAGGTCCACCATCCGGAAAACGAAGAACTGCTGGAAAACGAGTACATATTTTGATTTCAATTTCAATTCCTTCCGAATGTAGAATAATCCAATTTCAACACTTCCACCCCCCCTAGAATGTACTGGACCGATCAGATAACAGATATGGCATTCCGCTTTCTCGGAGTGACATCGAGGACCTGCCGAAAGCGATTCGTGTGCGAGTTTGATTTCCACGCACGCAGCAATCCGCTGATGTTGTTCGCAACCCGAGCAATGGGGTGAGTGACTTCAATGCGTGGTAACGAGACGAACCATCTTAATTATCGAACCTTTTCTTTCAGTCGTGACATTTTCCACAATTATCGCGATGATGACGATGAGAAGGCAAAATCCTACAAGGATTGCGGTCGAATCTACGCTGCTTGTGCGGTACCGAAGAAGGTCGCACCTCACCGACGACGGCGTCCACTTACGACCACAACGACGGAACCCCCGACTACTACGATCGACGCAGACGTGGGGAACGAAATCGGCGGTGAGGGAGAGGAAGACAACAACACGGAACGCAGCTTTGAACCCAGCCGGCAGAACGATTGGCAGCCGCTTCCATTGAAAAGGCTGTTCATTCCATTTCTTTCGTCGGCCAGGCAAAACTAGGGAAAGCACTGAAAAGTGGAAAAGTCATGCGTGTACATAACGGATGTCTATTTAACTTAGATTAGTTGATGCTATTTATTGAAATTTGTTTTGTGTTGTTCCCTCTAGGTTTAGGTAGGTCGATTAATTCGAAATAAACTAATTGTACGACTGAATTGGTAGTCATTTGCGATCTGGAAAGCCGGGATGAGTGTTCGCTGGTTTAGGATAGTTTCTGTTTTGTGCGCGACTTCTCATTGGTTGGTTGGTTTTGGAGTGGAATGTAAGATCCGTCGGCATAGCTTTGCGCAACTGGATGTTCTGAATCCGAACTTGGATTTCTCTATTTAAAATTGGTGAGTAATATTCCGCAAAAATGTACGCATGACATACAAGATTCAGAGGATTTTCATACAGAGCAGGTTCAACGATTTGTGATGA
>JASCZW010015702.1:0-20031 GCA_034211315.2 Aedes japonicus
TTATTTCTGTATCTTGAGAAAATTAAATTTTAATCTGGAATGGTTTAAGAAGAAAAACTTCAATAACTGTTGGTTGGTTAAAGCTAGTTAGCGGAGTTAATATATCAAAATACGCGCCTTCAAAAGTTCCACAACTCGTCCGAAAAGCAACAGCGATTGAAAATTGATGCATAAAAAAGTACGGACAGAAAAACTTTTTTCTTGCAATGGCTCTTTATGGTTGGGAGCAACTATTCCCTCGTCAACTTAGGGTGAGGCCATAAAAAAGTTTTCTGTCCCACGCTGCTCATTTCAATTTTATCGTTAAGTTGTTTTTTGACGAGTTGTAGAACTTTTAAAGGCGCGTATTTTGATCTATTTAATTTGCCGTTAGCTTCAACCAATCAATTGTTATTGAAGTTTTTCTTCTTAAACCATCCCAGATTAAAATGTAATTTTCTCAAGATACAGAAATAACATATCTCTAGTTTTCATATATGTTAAACAATATAAATTGTCCTTCCAAATGACGTCTTTGATTTTTTTTGTATTTGCCCCAATCATGAAAATCAACATTTAAAAAGGGCGTATTTTTTTTAAGAAAAACTTCTATAACTATTGATTTATTGAAGTTAGCGGCAAAATGTGTATACCAAAGTACGCGTCTTAAAAAGTTCTAAAACTCGTCTGAACACAACTTTACGGTGGGAATTGAAATAAAAAAGTAAGGGCAAAAAAATCAATTTTTTATGGTACACCCTAAGTTGATGAGAAAAAATTGCTCTAAATCGGTCAATTTTTAAGGTACAAAAAAAATTTTCATATCAAAATTCCATGAAATTTTTTGCGCTACAATTTTGCCAGAGGATGTAAACGTCTATTTCTGCAAATAAAAAAGTTAGTTTTTGTATTTCCGTGAAAATGGGGACCACCCTAATTTTAATTAACATCAAAAACTGGGCCTTGATGATACAAACCATATTGTAGAACATTACTTTGCTGTAAAGTTTCAAGTTTAGGCGCTGGGAGCATGTTTCCTCGTAAATTCGTGATCTGGACCATAGTGCATTGTAGGCCCGCTAGAAATATTCCATATAGCTCTTGCATTTGAAAAGGGTATTGAAGAAAATGATGATAAAAAGATAACATCTCCAGCAATGAGCGATTCAGCTATTTTTGATGACAGCCTTGAGTATGTACCATCAAACGGATTTTTGATTTCGCGAAAAAAAAATCAGCCTCCAAAAACCCTCACATCGATTAGCTGGATGATCATAAGAACCTTCGCCGGCCCCTTAAACTCCTGCATACAATTTTCCACGCCGATCAGTTTAGTAGTTTCCGAGTCTTAAACGCTCAGACAGACAGACAGACATAAATTTATATTCTTATATACAGATAGATAAATCACGCTAATAATTTAAACTGCAGAAAATAGGAACAAAAAATAGTTACGTTATATCGAGGTATGACTTTTTTTGAAAGTTTCATGATAAGCTATTAGTTTGAAATTGTGTATGAGTGAATTTTGATTGAAACTTATATGAAATTTGGTTAACTAGAGGTGTTTGACTGCCAATTAAAATTAGTTGCTCCTATTTACTTTTTTTGACACTGTATAAGAATTCAAATTATTCTTTCTAAAATCGTCCATTTACAAAAAAATTGTTCATTTGTCCAAGGGAGTTGCTGATGAGTCAGCTTTTTTATCGTCACCCAGTTCAATATTGATAAAGTTTCTTCCGAGACGGATATTACTCTGCTTAACCACTTTAGTTGTGTTCTGTGTTTGCCGCATGGGTATTCTAAATAACGACTCAATAACGAAGAAGCTGTTTACTCATCATTATTTTCTAACCTAACACTAGGGGAATTCCACATTACTATTAATCACGGAATTTTTCCTGTGAACTTGGAAGCCAAAAGTGAGAAACTGAATTCCTATACTTCTTCAGGTAGTATAGGAGTCAAAGTCCATACAAGGTAACGAAACATGCTCCAGTCTAAGATACGAGCACCTACGATATTCTTCAACTTCGCACGCTGTCTGTCTATGTTTGACTGAACACGACGCTTACTCCGCTTAGCTCCATCGACAGGAAGATTGTGTTTGGATACGACTCTGCATAAGCAATCACAATAAAGACGTTAAATGTGTACATACAAGTTGAACATTTTTCATTGTAGGGCAATCTAAACACTCCAGACTGCTCATCAATGTCGCCCATTTGGGAAGCGTGAGGCCTTCGATGGCGATACTATGTATTTCCCATCAATTCGCCCGATTGGTGGTGGGGAGAAGTTTGCATTCGAAGATTAATCTACGATGGATACGGCCATATTAGGACGGAGCGGACAACAGAGTTTCATGGTTGTTTATCGAGCGTGGTGTTGATTGCAAACATCATTAGTTCCTAAGGATAAATATTGGATTATTGGTAGAATGCAGACAAAGTTTATCGGGAAATTTAACACGAATGGATTTTCGTTTGAACGCTGTTGAGTCCGCAGCTAAATCCGCTATCGTGAGAATTTAATGGCCTAAATGTGTTATTTCTATTTTCCTGCTATCTTTTTGCTTCTCAGAGTTTTAATTGGCTGAATATATTCTTTTCTGTTTCAATTTCGTTGACAGACAAGTCATCCGATAAACTATAGAAATCTTCATGCTTAGTTCAATTAAAAGGTGTTTCAATCAAAATTTGGTCCACATAAACTTGACGCATTTCCTTTCATCAAGCATTAAAAAATGTTGCACATCCCTCATTTTGAAGATGTATTCGTGTAGCATTATGCCTCTATTATGATTTTGAGATTAGCACTTCTGTTATCAAAATGTCGTCGAAGGAAGAGAAGCAACGCTTCAAAATTTTGCACGTACATGGCTAAAATCCAAACTAGTCTCACACCAAGTTGGCGAAATTGTTGAATGTGGCTAAATCAACTGTTACCAACGTATTAAAAGTGTTCAGTGAACGTTTGTCAACAGCCAGGAAAGCTGGATCGGGGGGAAATCGAAAGCCGGAGGTCACAGCGACGACAAAAAGAGTTGCCCACTGTTTCGAGCGGAATTCCAACCTCTCCGTCCGAGATGTCGCAATGAAGCTGGGAGTGGTGCCTTCAACCCTGGATAGAGCTACAAAACGAGCTGGACTGTCGAGAAAACAAAAAAGTGGTGACTCTAAATTGCGACGATAAACAAAACACGTAGGCCAAAGCACGATCGTGAAAGTTGTACACGACGATGCTGACGAAGTTTCATTGCGTGGTACAGGACGATGACACTTACATCAATGCCGACTTTAAACAGCTTTCTGGACAGGGAAACGCACACATTACTAATACATTTGTCGGAACACCCTTATGTATGATTTGAGAAGTTTTTGCAGAAAGTATAAAGTATAAAGTATTACATCGACGATAACAAAACGTCCAATGAACAATCTGCCTTATACAGCACAGCTCTGTTACATGGGTCATCTGTCAGACGTTTGGCCAATCTAACGTGTCAATCAAAAAAAATTGACGGAGTCGTTCATCCCGGACCCACATTTCGTTTTTCCTGTTTTTCGTGAAATCAGGCTCTTGACGAAACAAAAAATTGAAAATCAGTAGGAATAAATTTGGTGCATCGTTTTAAGATGTTCCGGAATGATAATATCCAGCGGCTGATCGGTAAAAGTATTTATTTATGGTAAGTTTTCAATAATGTATTTTTTATTAACCTCGTAGATGCATAGAGTGGTTCGTCGATGTTCTGAGCCACCAGTTGGATTGAAAATATGGATATATTTTCAGGAGCCAGCACAAGTTACAAGCAACGGAAATTAGATCAATCTAAACATGTTAAAGATGCCAGAACAAATCCGATTGATCACAGCAAGCACTGACCACGAACGGATGAGATTTCGTGAGCTGTCACGTTTTTTTCCGTATTTTTTGTGTGATGAGAGATTTATCTACATAAGAAGGACAATAATATTCATTGCGTGGATACTGTGTTTATGAGTCATGTTCATAAACCACGTAGACCGGAATTTGACACCTTCAACCCCCGTCCCCCGTCACCCCCATCGTTGACTTTCGTAGACGTGTTAGCCACCCCCCCCCCCATTTTTTGTTTATGGAAAATGTTCTACAATATGTGGATGTCGCGGTTTGACGAAAGATTTATGAAATTCATTTCTATTTTGTTTCATAAAAATACTGCATAAATAAAAAACAACAACAATCAATTATGCAAATGCTAAAGATGCCCACACCATGGCTGCTTGAACCAATAATTAAAGTTCATCAGCGGAAGCTAACGGAACAATTCTGGTGGAGTTGTTTCTTGGATATCGAGTCCAATGATTTCAACAAAACGTGATTCTGTCAAAGAACTTCCGCAGCTCCGTTCTCGTCAACATCCCGACTAATTTCTTCCTGGCGTTGCTACCAGAATCTTAAGTGGACTTATTTTTTTCGACAACATATCTTTCTTGTGGATGCTTTTGCGTTGATCTGCGTTCAATTTTGTCGCAAAATGCAGTCCACAATAAAAGCATATGTGGCTATTTTTATTTTAGCTTTAGCTTTAATTAAGTCACAATCAAGTTTCTGCAATCAATTATGACAGAGATGTGTTGCTTGGGTGGTTGACATCATAAAATTATTATTGAGTTGTTACCATGCATTCGAGCTATCGATGTTTTAAAAAATAATTAAGAAACACAACCAACACGCTCAAACTACTTTGTCTTTTGTTATCTCTTTTTTCCTCTCGAGAAGATGATTGGGGACAGTAATGACAACTTTCAATCGTGTAGCTTATTAAAACCAGTTCAGATTACCTTAACATTACGATCTTGATATCAAATGCCACGCAAATTATTTTTTTTGAAATTGAAGCCTGTCAACGTTAATTTCGGAAACTTTTATTACTGTGTAGATTTTGAATTATTTTACGGATCGCTAAAACGTTTCACTCATGTGACAGTTGAAACTCTCCACTTTATTTCGTTTTACAACATATGTAAACATGTCTTGTTACATTCAGTAAAATGGCGTCGAATCAAGTGGAAGTGCGCAAACGCATTAACCGCAAACTAAACTGACCGAAAAGTACCGTGTTTTGTGTTTGTAAATAATTTGATCAGCGCTTGACTTTGGATGGGAAGGTTGGAAGTGGAACAAATCGAAAAGTATGCCCCCGACAAATGGACATGAAAATGGTAGCCATTATTGGGAAAAATCCCAATCTTTCTGTGCGAAATGTGGCGGGGAAGTCAAAATCATTCGTACAAAAAGTGAAGCAGAGGTGTTCTGGCAGCACTGGTCGCACAGCCCTTACCGCATCGTAGTGTCAGATGACAGCGGGAGGTAAGATAAACAGAGATGATAGATGAGAGAGAGAAAGAGAGATAAACTGAGATAGAAAACCGTCAAACGTAGGATAGAAAGAACATAAACAAAACAAAGACGTTGAATAGGCACATTGTGAAGTTTATATTTGGAAGTGTTCAAGCGGAAAGCAAATAGTGTTCAAGTGGTGAAAGCGACCGATATTCGAGTTCATTTAGCGCAGGTAAATACACTGAAAACTGTACAATACGAGACACAACATTTAAAGGTGGAATTTGACACAGAACAGGACGGACGCATACTGACACGAAACAAGTAGTTGCCCGGGAAAACGATAGGCAAAGGCTAGGGTTCTAAGCCGGAGTTGATGTTCGTATCGGTTTACGAATTGTAAGTAAAACATCTTAGTGAAATGGAAAAAAACAAAGAAATTAATTAACTGTTAATTTAGTAGGAACTTCAGTCCGAGTGTGAGGAAAAGGCGAACTAAAATTGTGAGTAAAAAAAATCTTTGTTGTTGTATAAAATTTATGGCTGAAATTGTTAAATTAAATCATTACAGTTTGATCTCCCGAAGTTTGAGTGATTCGCAAAAAATAGTTCGATAGTTTATTTGATCCAAACAAGGGGCAAGGACGGAAGCCGTACAATGTGAAAAAAGTGCCCAACTGTTTTCCTGCAAAAAGTTGTGTTAGGTGCTTAACACCAATTTTTACAAACATTTTCTGGTATCATAATGGACGACGAAACATACGTACTCGAAGACATTAAATAGCTTCAGGGTCTTGCTTTTTACTCCGCAATGCAAAGGAACGTCATTGCCAAGTTTTCCGCAAAGAAGGTATCCAAATTCTCGAAGAAGTATTTGATTCGGCAGGCCATATGTAATTGTGGTTGAAAAATCTATGATGTGTAAGAAAGAAGTCGTCTGTTATTGTTTATCAGTAACCCCGACTCTTCAGTTTTGTTTTGTCACTATGCGAAATCAGTCCTGGAATGGTATAAGGTACAAGAGGTCGAATACGTGCCAAAAACAGCAATCCACCAAACTGTCCAAAACTTCTCCCAATAGAGATGTACTGGGCACTAGTTAAGCGGAAACTCTTCGAAACTAAGAAGAATTGCTTTCTTCTTTGGTACCGATGATTTCAAGAGAAGATGGAGAATCGTCACGGCGGGCGTTTCCGAGGATACGGTACGGAACCTGCTCGCGGGTGTACCACAGGAAGTTCACGAATTCAACAGAAAGAAGGATGAACATCTTAATCAATTATTTCTTATGTAGATTTACAGCTGTTATTGTGAAATAAACAATCGGTGTTTTTGAGGAATGTGTAAATTTAGTTTTGCTACTATTACTTTGGTATCCAAAATTTAACGTAGACAGTCTTAAGATGCATAGATACTAATATGAAGATAGTCTATATCACGTAATATAGGTTGTAGTGTGAACGGGATGTATGCTCCATTATTAAATTAACTGACATATTATACTGATTTGATGTATTGCTTCAATTTTTACAAAGTTCAGGGCTCGAAACTGTGTGCAGTGCATCTTTAAGCAAACTTCTAAAAACTGGAACATGTTAACATTTAAGCTGAATCAAGGACTAAGATAACCTAGACTCATAGAATGTATAAATTAGATTAAGAACGCAACCAGTAAAATCCAAAATTTGAACGTTTATACACCCAAAAGTTGAAATTGTAGCAAAAAATGCAATTGCAGTTTTTGCTATCATATCTTGAGAAATCCGCATGATTCTGAAAAGGCAATTTTGCCCATTATGATCCACAATGCTTTTTATGGTATAAACAAAGCCATGCAAGTGTGTGCAAGCGGTTATCGCTGTGTGTCTAGTGCCTCGACAGTCGCAGCAACCGTTGGGTTTTTGTTCAACCATCTACAACTTCTCAATATGGGTGAGACAATCACACAGAACGCCACTACGCCATTTGCCACTGATGCTATTCCGCTGTCAAGTGTTCTATTTTTATTTTCACTCGTCATCACACTCCCATCTCCCTCTCAACAAGTCACCAAGCGTTTTATGAAATAAACGAAGCCATGTAAGTGTGTGCGACCGACATTTGCTTCATTGTTGTAACGTTGAGTGCCTCGACAGCCGAAGCAACTGTAGGGCTTTTATTCTGATTATCTCAACTTGTTATGGTGGATGGATGGTTACAATGAAGAGCCGTCATGCTGATGACGGCTGCGGTTTGAGTCTTAGTTGCGAATCGAGGTTTTTTTTTGTGAGTTATTGAATTTACTACTACTAACACACTGCACAACCTAACGCACACATTGAATTTTTCTAAGCGAACTGATGTGTTGCTTTTTTGCCCACGACCAATGTTGCATTTCTTCTCCAAGTAGCGATCCATTACGAGAAATGAAACCAAATCATGCGAAATTGCATTACAATCTCGCTTTTTTATTTAGGGTGTACGTATCATTAATATGTTGAAAATAAACATAATATGATTGTAATTTCAAACATCGATGTCACTTCATGTAGACCTTTATTAGAGGTAGTGACTTGATTATGACTTAGTAAGTCATATATCTGATATCTCAACCGAATTGCAACAAAGTGTGCTACTAGGGTTGGTTTAAACATAGAATATGTTTGAAAGAAAGCAAGTTTATGTTTACGACCAAAATAAACTAATTTTATGTTTGGATTTTACCTGGAATATGTTTTGTTATGACGGTATTTTTCTCTGCGTAAACCCCACTAATCCGTTTTGTAGAGAGAAAAAATGTCTACGTAGACATTTAGTATATCCCCCTTCCCGCATCGTAGACAAAAGCGTAGACTTTTCCAAACCACCCCTTAATTGTCTACGTGGTTTAGACAGCCCCTAATACGTTAGGAGTAGCTGAGTTTGACGTGCATTTTCTTGCGTTGTGTTTTCCGATATTAAAACACAATTATTATCGGAATAATTCATGTTTGATCCTTAACTGTATCGCCACCGTAGCCATTCTTCAGAGCTTAACCGGCTTGTACCTGTCTACCAACTCAACTCCAGGATTCGAAAAAATCTCTCCGGACACCCGGTAACCTCACAAACACCGATGTTCGGCAAACTTCGCTTGGTAAATCAGTTTCACCACGGACCAGTTCCATTACCGACTTGGCATTGCTGTAGATACAGTTCCACAGTTGGAGAAGTTAAGTTCGAGATACGATGCTACTTTTGTTCACCTGCAATACCATATGGGGCAAGCTTGGCCGTTTTGGATAGGCATCATTTAGGTACCGCGGAAAAAAAACAGAACGCTCACCGATTGGACTTCGCAATGGGTTTTTCAGACAATTGTTAGAGAGTTAGTAAGTGCTCTCAAAAACGCGTTATCCTTTTTGTCCCTGAATTAAATGAATTATATTATGATCCATCACTTATCAACACTGAAAGTTAATTTTAGTTTATATTACAAAATCGAAGGTAATACTCACTAATCCATTCGTTGTTTTCAGCAACGAAACTGATTTGTTCTTTTTATGAAAGATAGATTCGTAATTAACTGCACGCTTGCCAGCTGTCAAAAGCACGAAGCTTTTGTTGACACAGAAAGAATATTCGTTACATTGTACGGAAACAATGCAAAGAGCTACAAATATTTTGTCACAAATTAAAAAGAAACGTCTCTCTGGTGGTTGCATGAAGGACTGAAAGATCTACTTTATCGACTCAAAATGTAATTGACAAAAAACAAGCGCAACCACGTGAAATTGTCCAGCATTTTTTTTATTTTTTCGAACCTGAATATTTGGACAGTGCTGACTCTAAATCCGTGGTTATTCTCACTAGACCACGCTGACTCGTGAGAATAATCTTGATTAATGAGCATGAAGTTATAGCTCACGACAGCGCTTTGATTTTTATTTTGGGATAGATGAATTATTTTCGCCCATACCAGCAGCAACACCATCATGCATGAGTACGGTATAAAAGAGAAACAGCGATTGGCTGGTCATCACGAAGTTCATTTCGTGCATTTTACAAAAAAGGTGTAATGATAGCATTTCACCAGCTAAAAAGCATTATGAATGTTTCATACAATATACGAGACATTTGTTCTATGTACAAAATCCATGTTTACCAAACGAGCGAAAGCTACTTTACGAAAATAAATTTTCAGTGCACTAACTTTCCTTCCCTATTCCTTGATTGCAAGGACGTGGCCGGCGCCGTTATTGATTATTAAAGAAATTGAGTCACTGAAACGTGTATACACTAAGAATGGTCCGAGTTACTCCCAGCCCCTTTTAGTTGATTCATTGTGCAATTTCAGTGACTCTGATCAATCACCGGAGTAGCAACCATTGATACGTGCAGTCAGTCAAGCTAAGCTATGGAAATGTTTAACAATTGACTTGTGAAATGACGCTGACCCAGTGAGGATATGTCACATATGAAACATTAATTCGCTTGATACGCATAAGTATGGAGATGTTTAGTGAATGAGTCAACTCAGATTTCAAGTGGTACTGAAATTAGTAAGCGACATTAAGATAGATAATTTATGAATTTTGAACGATTTAAAATGATCTTTGGGAAAACTGTTATAGTACACCTATCACATCTTCCGGTCCGCCTCTAAGCACCTTGCTATGAGGTACCAGGTGGGTCTCAACCGATTGCCTGTTGATCTGCCAAATTTAGAAGACATCTGCATTGATTTATGTCAAGTTATAATAATCCGGCCACTCTATCACAAAACATTGCGATTGGTTGAGCAGATTGGAGATAATGAAAGCATTGGGCTCAGGTCTCCCCCAGTTGGAGCTAAACCGATGCGCTTAGACATCAAAGAAGCATTGAATTGCCAGAAAGCACGAAGGACAGTAAAGGACTCTTATGTTTACCAAGTCTCTAAATTGTAGTTTTGGAAGATTTATGCGGATACTAGTTGCAAATGCGAAGTGACAGTTTACGAAAATAGAATTTGCTTCTAGCAACGGCTGCGAACGGTTGTATCGACGCGTTATTGCGCACTATTTAGTTACTGAAACGCGTTTCGTGTTGTTTCGGTTACCTATTATTCAGCGGCGGTAGTTTACTAAAGATTATGAATCATGAATACGATCACATCAACTTTTCATGGTGAAACTTGATCCATCGAGCTTTGTGGCAATGCAGAGGTAGACACGGTCCCTAAACTGCAATGGTTACACTAACATTCGTTACCTATTTCCTTCTGATTGCAAGAACGTGGCCGGCGCCGTTATTGGTTATCAAAGAAATTGAATAATTGAAAAGTGTTCAGAGAGAATGGTCAGTTACTACCAGCCAAATTCAGTTGTTTCATGCATTATGTAATATCACTGATTCTGATTAATCATGGAGTAGAAGTGCAGTCAGACAAACTCAGCTAAGCTAAGCTAGCTGCGAGGAGTGAAACCAAAAAATATGTGTCGAGTGTGAATCCATTTGAATCAAAAGAAAAATCAGTGAATGATTTCGCTCACCAAACGAACAAATACGATGTGTAAACTAAGATGTATTTTTAGATGTTTTTGTACTCAAAGTAGAGCTTGGATCAATTTAAAGCCTGTCCTGACACCGACTTAATAGCAGCAATAAAAAAGACATAACACAGAAATCAACATAACTGACTTTATATTTTATAATTATATTTATATATATATATATATATATATATATATATATATATATATATATATATATATATATATATATATATATTACATAAGACTTATATTTACATAAGAAACAGTTGATTGAGATGATTATCCTTTTTTCGAAAGTTTCTCGAACATTCTGTTGTCCGCCCACCTTCAGGTCCGAAACGGTATCCTCAGATACACCCGCCGTGCCGATTCTCCATCTTTTCTTGAAATCAGCGGTACCATTAGCTTTTTTCAGTTTCGAAGAGTTTCAGCTTACCTAGAGCCCAGTACATCGACTCGGACCACTACCCAGTGATGGTAAGGATGCGCCAAAATTCTCCGTAGTGAACAACTTTCGGTACCGGCGCCCGCCACAGTACAATCCGCGCAATAGCTCGAAACTGCGCTACTGGAAGAGGGCCAGCTCGACGAAACCCCTCTCGAGGACTGTTGGAACACCGTGAAAACAGCTATCAGCAGTGGACCACGTCTTAGGTTATGTGGAACGAAGCCGACAGAACGAGTGGTTCGACGAGGAATGTCAGCAGGTGATGAATGAAGAAGAACGCAGCGCGGGCACTTATGCTGCGTCAAGCTACCCGTCATAGTTTGGAACGATACAGACAGAAGCGGCAACAGCAGACCTAACTCTTCCGGGAGAAAAAGCGCCGCCTGGAGGAGGGGGAGTGTACGGAACTAGAACAGCTGCACCACTCATGAAACGCGAAAGTTCTACCAGAAACTCAACGCATTCCGCAGAGACTTCGCGCCGCGACCCGGAATGTGACGGGATAAGGATGGGAGAATCCTGACGGACGATCATGAGGTGACCGAAAGGTGGAAGCAGCAGTTCGATGAACATATGAATGGACTACAGGAAGAGGACCAGCGATGGAAGAGACGTAGTCGATGCAGTAAGTGACGGAGATGTGCCAACCCTGACGATAGGTAAAGTTAAGGACGCCATCAAGCAGCTGAAGAACAACAAATCGGTTGGAAGGGATGGAATCGGAGCAGAACTTATCAAGATGGGCCCGGACAAGTTGTCAAATTGCCTGCATCGACTGATAGTCAAGTTTTGGGATACCGAACAACTACCGGAGGAGTGGAAGGATGGGGATATCTGCCCAATCTATAAGAAAGGCGACAAGCTGGACTGTGAAAACCATCGTGCGATCACTGCCCTTAATCCCGCCCATAAAGTATTATCCCAAATCATCTTCCAGCGACTGTCGCCACTAGCAAATAGATTTGTGGGAAGTTATCAGGCCGGCTTCATCGAAGGACGGTCTACAACGGACCAAGTCTTCACTTTGCGGCAGATCTTCAAAAGTGCCGTTAATACAGAGTGCCACCGCATCATCTATTTATCGACTTCAAAGCCATATATGATAAAATTAACCAATATGAGCTATGGAAGATGGACGAGAACAGTTTTCCGGAGAAGCTGACCCGACTTATCAAGGCTACGATGGATGGAACCCAGTGCTGTGTGAGGACTTCGGGTGGATTATTGGGTTCATTCGAATCCCGCAGGGGGCTTCGTCAAGGTCATGGTCTCTCTTGCCTCCTGTACAACATTGCTCTTGAAGGTGCTATGCGATAAGTGGCGTTTAACATGCGAGGCACGATTTTCAACAGATCCGGTCAATTTATCTTAGCAATTTATTCTTAGTTGTCATTGTTAATCAGAAATTGATCTGCTGCTGCATATTCACAACCAGGGTTGCGGCTTATCATTTTTGACTCAGGCATATTCATTTGCCAATATCTCCTTTCAGAGAGTCAATTTTAAAATATGATGTATGATGAACTTGTAGTGCATGAGTAGACCTACAACTTTGTGTAACAGTACATTGCTCTAACTCCTATATCTTCGACATGAGAGCGTATATTCACAGTGATCTTCGACGATATTCGCGTGATCTTCACCGCGAATATCATCGCGAAGATCATTGCGAATATATGCTCTTATTCCCTCAGATATAAGAGATAGAGCTATGTACTGTTGAACAAAGTTGTAGTTCTACTCAAGCACCATAAGTTCATCATACATCATATTTTGAAATTGAGCTTTGAGAAGAGCTATCGGCAAATGAATATGGACAAGTCAAAAATGATAAGCCACAACTTGTTCACAACTTCTAATCTAATTCGTTCCAGAAAGTAAGACTTCCCGGATGTTATTATTAGAATGAAAACGGCAAACAGCATAAATGCTAGAAGGATATTCAATATCTCAAAGCCATCACCGGCAGTCCACATTGCCTTTCGGATTTTATTTAATAAAAGCGACCACTAGCAAATTGCATTGCATCAAATTCATTTTTCCTTCTTTCCCTCTCGTAATAGTTTTGCGCTGCCGTTACTCCATTCAGTCCAATATTCTCATCATCCGGAAGACAAACAGAATACAAACGCTAACCTCCGACAAACCGAATGATATTCAGCCAACGCCACAACCCACTCCCACCCCTGAACACATACTCATATATGGAGGAAAAGGAGCGCCAGAAGGATGCAGCGGTGCAAATTCTGAAAGTGGGCGCTGTTAGATATGCTAATTCTGCGGTTCGCCTTCCAGCCACAAAGTGTACATCTAGCCTGTTCTCGATGTACAACAGTCAGACATCAACAGCGACTCTGATGCCCCAACATCTGCCGGGACGACGGGGTGGTGGTTCACGTGTAAATATTTATGGACGGATTACGTACATGTGGCGTGGCACTGTTGGCACGGAAATTAGGGCTAAGCCTTTCTGGAATGGTCAAATTTCATCCCAATTGCCACTAGTCAATTATGAATACGTGAATTCAATAATGCCATTGATCAGTTTGAGCGTTCTTTCCGAAGGAAAACAGTTCAGGGATTACATCAAGATGCTAACTACAAACATGTGTCTTTATTCTATCTTCAAATATATACAAAAAGTTTTACCATTCATATGAACATTCGTAAGCTTTGGTTCGGTCTCTTATCTAGCCTAGATTGGTTGTACCTTGTAACACTCTGAAGCTGCCTGTCAAAATCAGACCTCTCAATTCGGTATTCCTATCATCCCTAGCTAGGAATGACACTTTATATCTAAACACTGATCACACATCGCAATTTCAAACGAATCGTTCTGCGTATCGAAAGTGTAAATATTTACACCCTCCCTGAATTTCGCCTCTACCCAGTATATCTGCTGTTTTCGAAAACTCCGCTTTACTAAATGACTTTATTTACCCTATCTATCCGACAGAACTCAGCATTTTCCATTTCAACTCCTGGCTGGGAATGGGGATGAAATTTCCACCCGTAGACTGTCGGTTTCAAAATGCTATTTACTTCTTCTTTTTTTTTACCTCGTCTAAAACCACCCCCCAATCCACAATAATTGCTGAATAAACATAGGTACTAGTCTACACACAAAAGATCGTTGTCGGTCGGAGTAGCAAATATTGAAAGCTGTCACCAATGCAAACAATCGTCCAAACGAAGAAGAAAAAAATCCATTCTCGATGACGATGTTTGTTTAGAAATTCAATTTAATTGGAGTTCCCGTTGTCGTTCCGTTCCGTCGATGCGTCTATTTCGACTAAACCGCACGCAATTATCCGAGTTATTTCGTCAAAGTTTTCATTCCAGGGAAATCCCCTACAGGAGTCGGGTGGACACACATTTTGGCCATTTCTGCTCAGTTGTGGATGTTGCTGCTGATGTTGTTGTTGTTGTTGTAGCTGTGCCTTCTTGGGGGTTGTGGCGGTGCTAAGCTTTTCATTATCACGATACTGTACTCCAGGGTGCTGTTTTGCGAATTCGGTTAAGGTTGGTCCAGTTGGGGTGTCCGGTTCGGAGCCGAGTTGGTGGTCGTCGGCAGCAAATGAGAAATTTGAAAAAAAAAAAAGGAAGTGGAAGAGAGAAGAAGAATGTTAATTTCTACGAGCTGATGTTCATTACCGTTGCTGGTGTGGCAAGGGGAAGCGAATTTGTGTAGTTGTCTGTCGAATGGTTGTTTCTAAAATAATGGGATTTAGAAAGTTAAGCCTCATGTTGGACATGATGTCACGGCGTTGTTCAGAATGGCAATTAATTTTTTTTTACATCTATTCGATGCGTCATTTTGTGAGAAAATGACAGATTTGTATGATGGGAGCGATTATTAACACTTGAAAAATTAACTCAGCAGGCCAAGGTGGTAGATGAAATTCACCAACTAAGTGACAAATATCACCTAGGGAAACTGTCAGCACACGTTCAATCTGAAGAAAGAGAAAAAAATGAATCTATCCACCCATGCTGAAATGTGACCTTTCTAACGGGAATTAAATTATGATATAATTCACGGCACAGTGGGACGAAATAAAAAAAAGTGGGACGTAGGTATTTGGGGCAGAAACTATAAGGTGTGGCCCATTGATTTTTCCTACAAATTTTTTACATTTTATAAGTACTTAATTTTTGTGTTATCAAATTTTTACACCTAGATAAAACAATTAACTTGTTTATTTTTGGTTCAAATTGATGACCATGTAGATCAAATCATTTCTTGAAACTTTGTGGAAGGCAAAAACTTTCTATGTCTTAACTGGACGAAGTTGTAGGGTGAAAAAGGAATGAAAAGTGTAATACCCCCTTAAAATCGTTTATTTTTACCATAGCCTTTTTATTTGATTATCTCATTTTTTTAATGATGTTCAAAATTTTAGGTATTTGAAATATACACTTATTTCTACAAGACTGCTAATCATTATATATTCATTTAAAGGATTTACGTCGATTTTAATTTTTTAAGCTATTTTGAGGTATTAGAAGCTAAAAGTAACGTTAATTTATTCAGTTTATGATATCGTTCTAAATGAATGGCTGTTTTTATTAAACATTAATTGCAAGTCTAAATTTTTATTAAAAGAGATGAAAAAATCACTATAAATGCAAAATAATATAATAAAAAGCTTAGTTTCTATTTTGATTTTGATAACTGCCCTCTTGGATCCTCGTTTAATTAGTGCATCATTTGAAGGGTATTAGTTACTGAATAAATTAACGTTAAGTTAAGCTGCCAATACCTGCTAACCTGTAATCTACACATTCTCGAAGATAGCTTAAAAAAATCACTAAAATCGGCGTCAATCCTTTAAATGAAGAGATAATGATGAGATGTCTTCTATAAAGAAGTGTATATTTAAAATAACTAAAACCTTGTAAAATTTAAAAAAAATGAGAAAATTCAAATAAAAAAGCTATAGTCAAAAAACGATTTTAGGGGTATTACATTTTTATTCCATTTTTCAACCTTCAGCTTCGTCCAGTTAAGAGATAGAAAGTGTTTTTTTTCTTACTTATTTATTTTCCGTCGGCCTATTTCCTCACATGGTGACAATTACCGACGCCAGGGAGACGACTCCACCACATGGACCCTACCTAACGACTCATGACTATGAACCGGGACCAACGGCTTTACTTCCCTTCCGAAGGAAGACGTGACCAAAATTTTTCCGCACGATAGAAAGTTTTTGTCTTCTACAAAGTTTCATGAAATTTTAACATTTAACATAAACATTTTAATAACCCATGATCATCGATTTCATCCAAAAATAAAAAAGTTATTTAAGTTTTATCTAGGTGTATACACCCCTTAAATCAAATTTGATAACACAAAAAATGAAGTATCTTAGAAAATGTAGAAAAGTTTTAGAAGAAATCAATGGGCCACACCTTAATATTTCGCCGCCAATACCAATGCCCCACTTTTTTTTTTCGTCCCACTGTGCGGCGGTTGGCCACATCACTGAGGATTTTGATAAAATGTCCATATATAAGAAGATTCGGCAACGAATGAACCCGTTGTTGAAATCTCCATTTGATATAAGCGATTCAATACGGATTTATTCTGCACCGTATTTCAACACAATGTATGTTCTAAATGCTTTTAACAAGTGATCAAAACCATTAAAAAGGATAGTAGTTGTAAACGAATGTTTTCTATGTTGTTCTACTTCTTCAACAATCTTTGAGTTCTGTTCTACATGATGTCACAGTACATGATGTCTCCTCAGTACTTAGAGCTGAAATAGCCCACGAGTCATCATGACACTGTTATAGACATATAACAGAAACCTACGGTACTCCAAACTATCCTTGAGTTTAGATCTTGATGTTCTACATGATCAACACTATTTACGATGTCTCCACGTACTAATGGGTTGAAATGAGACATCATATCACCGTAATAAATATATAACAAGATTTCTAGAACCGATGGTACTCCAAACTACTCGTAAATACAGATCTGGATTTTCTACATGGTCAACATAGCGATTTGATGACTCCCCCGTACTTATAGTGAAATTACTCCACAGGACATTATAACATACTGATAGGTATGTACAGTTTTTCTATAATACCTACGGCACTCAAACTATCCTGAACATAGATCTTGATGTTAGGATAACAAAAGTATTTACGATGTCTTCACTGTATTTATGAGTTTAAATCGCCCAGGGACGTCACAACACGGTAATAAACATGATTAACTATTTCTAGAATACCTCAGGTGATTTACACTATCCATGAATGCAGCTCTTGATGTTCTACATGGTCAACAAAGCGATTTACGATATCTCCCCCGTACTTATGAGTGGAAAAGGCTCCACGGAACAAAATAACACTGCACTACATATAACAGTATTTCTAGACTACTGACGGTACTCCAAACTATCCTTGAATACAGATCCAGATATTCTTCATGATCAACAAGACTATTAACCATGCCTCTACTGTACTTATGAGTTAAATAGCCCTACGGGACATCAAAACACTGTAATAGACATAAAACAGTAATTCTAGAATACCAACGGTACTCCAAACAATCCATATATACAAATCTTGATGTTCTACATGATCATCAAAGCGATTTACGATGACTCCCCCGGACTTATGAGTTGAAATAACCCCAGAAGACATCATAACACAGAAGAAGGTATGTTACAGTATTTCTAAAATACCTAAGGTACTCCAAACTGGGCTACAAATGGTGAGTTGACAACTTGGCAGGAGGGTGCGACCGACCTCTGGTCCTCACAAGTTCCTACCTCACGCCTCCACGAGTCATATGATCACAAAAGACTGCCAGCTGAAACATGGAGACGCTGGTTGGCGTAGCCTGGGCAATGTTGTCAATCTGACAATAGCGAAGTGAGGGGGTGCAACCGGTAAATCATGTCATAATTTTCCATTATCATATCTTTCAGGTCTACCAGGTCATCAGGTATTAAAAATAATTTAACATTTAATATTATTTTTTTTTTTCTCATGGCAGTCATACATTGTCTAAATTTTCTGGTTCATAATGGATGCGGAAGTTTGTCTACAATTGCAACAAAACAGCAGTCGGCACAGATGTAATTTTCAGTTCATATTATAATATCCCTCGACTATATATTATCATAAAGGACATTGTTTATTCATAACCATTATCAATCTTCGTTATCACCATCATTATCATTTTTATCATTACTGGTGTTTTTGGGATTTATGTTTAACCATTTTTTTTAAAAATAATTTCTCCTAATAGGTTATATATAATTTAAATTATTATGTCTTATATGTCCAATTATCATTATGATCTAGAAGTATCTAGTTGAACAAAAGAAGCTGCGACGGAATCTATGGTAGGCTTTTGCACTTATTACCTAATGTATTTTTTAAATTTGTTTGCAAATGGACCTTTTCCAAATCTGAGCTGTTTGCCATTCGGATAGTGTCTGATGTGTCTGTATCATAACTCACAATATCATTATATTTGATGAAATTGGTTTATTGATTTTACATCTTAGATGATTTAAAAATTTCTTGTTGTTTTTTGTTGTTGTTGTTTGTTGTTTTTTCCATTTGTCTTTAACTCCCTTACACAGGAGCAATAATTATATGGCCAGCAAAAATAAAAGCGTATTGCTGTTATAAAATCAACATCAAGCAGCAAATAGTGACCATGGCAATAGTAAATATAATGATGTATTATGTAAATGTTATTTTTGTATAATTTAACAAACTTTTTTAGGATACCTCAAATCAAGATTTTGGAAATTGCTGCTATCGCTGAAAACAAACAAAAACTTGCATAAGCGTGAAACCACAGAACTCTACACTTTAACACTTTACAACATTTCTTACATTTCAGGATCCACCAAAGGGAGATCATAAATAATAGATACCGAGTTATTACAGTATTTTTCATTTACATAAATACATACACTATTATATAAATATTTCATGGGAATGGGAGGGACCATCAGGGCACCCGATTGAAGCACTCTGGATGGGGAGAGTGGAAATGCCAACTCCCCATTGTTAACAGTTTGTGAATAGAGGGCGGGCTCTTCTCCCTGCCCATTGGGGCATCCTCATGTTAGATTGCTTGCTCTTTTGACCAATTTTTGACCAATCTTGTTGTTGGAAGGAGATTCTTTATATCCCCTGTGGATACGTATAAGTGATGTTGCCTATCGATCTACCCAACCCCTTTTGGCCCTTCATACAATGGCATGATTAGGATAATCAGTGGTTATTAAAAGCTTGATCAAGTCTAACAGCGAGGAGAGCTCACTGCTGTCGGACTTAGTTTCCGTGCTACAATGGGTGGTAGTACATATCATACATACATCATACAATACCTAAGGTACTCCAAACTATCCTTGAATACAGCGCCTGATATTCTATATGATCAACAAGATTATTTACGATGTCTCCACGGTACTAATGAGTTGAAATAGCACCACGAGACATCATAACACTGTAATAGATACATAAAAGGATTTCTAGAATACCGACGGTACTCCAAACTATCCTTGAATGCAGATCTTGATGTTCTACATGATCAACAAAGAGATTTACTATGGCTCCCCCACACTTATGAGTTGAAATAGACCATCAGGATATCATTACACAGTAAAAGATATGTGACAGTATTTTTAGAATACCAACGATACTCCAAACTATCCTTGAGATTAGATCTTGATGTTCTACTTGATCAACAAGACTATTTATGATGTCTCCACGGTACTTATGAATAATAAAGCC
>JASCZW010015703.1:0-20042 GCA_034211315.2 Aedes japonicus
AAGTCAAACTTTTTATAGCGTGCACAGGCTCATGGCAAGAATTCACAGATTACATTTAACAAGCACGTCACCGTTTCTGAAACGTAAATAATTTATTGTCAGCGGCACAGCTTACTTCAGAGCTGCCAGTATGTTAAAATAAAGCCGTACATGCAAAACAGAAAAGAATTCGGTAGTAAAAACTATCATTTTACCCAACTATGCCAGACCTCATATTAATGTTACCCGCTCCATGGCAATCGCTGACATGGTAAAATCAAATGCATTTATAGTCAGGCGAAAATTGTTGGTGTTTGCGCATAATTTAGAGCTTGTAGTACACTGTTTATCCAATAGCCAAATATTTGTCATAGGCAGATAGGCATCTGACAAACATCTATGATATCTGTCAGCTGTCTAGCCGCCTATGCCAAATATTTGGCTATTGGACAAACAGTGTACTACAAGCTTAACGCTTGAAATGGTAGTTTATACAGCGGGTTTTTGTGTGTAGGCAACTGTATACACGGGAAATAATCCACAAAATAAATAATTGGTAAAAATCCATATAATACTGATGTGTTCACAGATAAGCAGCACAATCTGAGAAACACTAATGAAGTTAATGTGACAAATAAAAAGTATGCCACACATAGTGGTTATGTGTACACATAGGAAGTATGTGTGGTTGCAAATAGATACCATTTGTTGATTATATTGCAAAAAATCATAGATGGGACACATAGATATTATCATTACTTTTTATCAGTGTATATTAACTACTGACCGGTGGACCGACCACCATGTGGCAGGTTAGTTGCATGAAAAATCGGAACATTTAGTCACTATTTTTTAATGCACGCTTTATGTCGAGTTAAAAATTCAAGTATTCAAACGATCTTTATATCCTTCTTTTGGTAAGAAGGGTAAAAACCTTGGTAAAAACGCAGATACGGGTACTTTATTAGCCACTAATGGGTAAACTTACTTTGTTCCTCAATAATGGGTATTGGCGAACCCATTGTGCAAGCGTTGCCGGTCGAAAAGTGAGTCCCGGTTGGGTGATACGGTCCAAATCACAGTGATGTCACACCTCCTATTCTAGAGTTTCTGGTGCATGAAGAAAAATCTGCTCATAATTAATGGTAAAAATCCATAAGTAATTCTAACAGATTTGATTTGCCACATATAAACAAAATCCCCTTAGAAGGGCAAATGAAAATTATGTATCAAATAATTAATATGTGCGGCCACACATGGATTTTAGATGGAACCAAAAGAACTATGTGTCCTGCACATAGATTTCATTGTACAAAGTAGCTTGCAAAAGTTTATGTGTGGACACATAGAATCTATCAGTAAAATTTTCTCAGTGTGCCTTTGTGTTCAGAAATTCTTGTGTGAGAAAAAAGCGGAGACCACGACGACTGTTTCTATCTTTTATGGTGAAAAGTGAGGTTAAGTTTTTCCGTGAAGCAGCTTAAACATTATTTCACGGAATGTGTTAAGGGGGGATATACAGTTAGAATGACCAAAATTTTCAATATTTTATTCCTGCATAAAACGTTAGTAAATTTTCCGTAGAATACGCTCCTAAAACCTTTTTTCGAAATTCGAACTCCAAGTGTTTCGTTTCATCGTTTTTCGAAGACGCCTTCTTCACGCGCAAACCGATAATTAAAACTTTCAACGCTTTTTTCTCAAAACAGCATTTTCGGAGTTTATGCCAGTGATAACTCGAAAACTAATTATTCGATTTAGATGAAACTTATAGGGTTTCTTTATTATAGTATTACCTTCTATATGAATTAAAAATTGTTTTAATATTATATTATAAGATACGGAAAAATGTGATAAAATAGCAGAAAAATTGTGAATTTTTTCACAAGAATTACGCCATAAGTGCAAATTATTTTTTTTAACTTTTTTTTCAATTCATCTACTAACTGTAAATGAAATTAAAGTAAATTTTTTGGACATATTTTAGATCGTAACTGCGAACAGGAGAGCCGGCACAAGCAAAATGCAATGACTTTTTCAACGTACTCAAACGGCCGCCATTTTGTTGAAAAAAAATTGAAAAAAATATTTTTGTATACTACATGGATACACTTATAATTGTAAAAAAGTTTCAATTGATTTGAGTTAAAACTTCTCCTTGAAATTTTTTTTCAAAAATGAGTTTTTTTTCTCGTTCTAACTGTATATCCCCCCTTAACCTCACTTTTTGGGCCAGCTCCGGGAGCTTGTTTACAAGGTGTTAGCTTTCGAACCACTCAAACCAAACGTTCCATCGTCTTATTCTGGATTCTGTACGATTATATTCAGGAAATGATGTAAAAATAAGCAATGATGTACCAAGTAACCACGAAGCTGCTATTTCGTGAATATAGAGGACATATGTATTACGTCTAGTGCATCATTGAAGTTGGATTAAAGCTGAAAAGGGCCCCACTAAGATCGAACTAATGCTATATCTTTTGCAATGCCATAAGACATTGCTAAAGTAGCATTACTGCATTGGTAATGCATCACTACATTCTTAAGCTAATGTAATACTTCATTCCTTGACAACTGTTGAATTGATGCGATTCCACATTATCGATGTCGATTTTGGGTTGAATAAGTGCAGTAATATAATGCTTGTGGTTACTTGGGGTCTGTTTTCTGGCTATTTTACTTCAATCGTAATAATTTTAGAGCACATTATCTTACACCTGTTCTACCGGAAATATTCTTAGTCCACGAAAAAAAGGTTCCTAAACTGTCAAAACTGCATTGATGATGACATCGTGCAATGATCTATACGTTTACGCATTTTAGCATAAACGGCAGCTGTTTTGTTGTTCGTGCTGACAGAGCTGTGGCGGCTTAGTAGAAATGTTGATCAAATGCGGTATGGGAGTGGAGTACCTAGTTGTGCAGATGACTTTGGCGGACCAACAGCAACATATTAGCAATCCAATGCTACTGCATGAGTTGGTATATAGGCTTCCGCCAAATTTGAAGCTGCATTGGGCTTCATATAGAAGAAGCTGGCGACATTTAACGATTTTATGAAGGAACCTTGTAATGATGGCAACTGATGCAACACTCCACATACATCCGGAAATGTCGAGTTCGGGAAAGTACAAGAAAAGTAAACGTGAAAACTTGCCGAAAAGAAGCTGTTTTACAGTAACAAGCGTCGACCACACCGCGACTGACAGAAAGCAGCTCAGTCGAAAGGAAGTCAATAATCCAATTTGCAAACCCTGTTTACACTGCGATACATCAGACCATCGTATCGCGGAATGTCCAGAGTTCAAGAAGCTAAGTACGGATGAAAGGTGGAAGGTGACGCGACAGAAGGAATTGTGTCGGCTAAGCTTGCTTCCCAATCGCGACTTCCAGCATCACCATTCCCTTAGTACATCTGCTTTGCTGCGCTATCTGCCTGTGACATTGTTCGGCTACAGGAAGAGGGAACGTCCATTGATTTTGTCACGCAAAAAGTGACTTTAGTCTTCAAAACTATAACTTTAATGGAATGATACTTTATCAATTTTATCATAAAGGCTAGTATGCAGCTCGCAAGTAATGTACCTATATTAGGATAGGGCAAGTAATTGTCAAGAAATGCTTTTACTGTCGGAATTACTTTCCATGTATGCAGCTGAAAAGGAGGGCAAACATCGTAACGCTAGTAACGCCTGCCCATGTAATCTAAATGGGGCTGTCACTTTTCCTTGCGGAATAATATTCCGTTCGATTATTGACGAATCCAGGTTGAAAAAAGAAGAATACACCGAGTGGTGATAAATCTGACAGTTTCCATGTTAAAGTATTGGACCAACATTTTAAAATGCTTCTAAAAAAATCACATGAAATTCTAATTAAATGCAGTTTGTTGTGTGCTGTAAGAAAAATCCAGAACTGTACAAAAGTAGCATTATATTTATTTTATTTTTATTTTGCTGAAAATGTCTTTATTGAGTAGTTTTGGGTTTTTCTTCCATCATACAACAAACCGCTTTTAATTAGAATTACATTTGAATTTTTCAGAAGCATTTTAAAATGTTCGTCCTATACTTTAACATGGGAGCTGTCAGTTTTATCACCACTCGGTGTCTTCTTCTTTTTTCAACCTGAATTCGTCAATTCCGCAAGGAAAACTGACATTTTACCCATACTGGAGCAGTTGTCAAAATTACTGCTGTAGAAATGGCAAAAAATACTTCAGGTCTTTACTTGTCAGCAGCATACTAGACTTAAAACAACAAAACTCAATAGGCACTAAAAACACCAAAATATGATGAAAGTTGATGGAATTGTTTTGATTATAACTCACATGTAAACAATAGTGTTGTTCAAATACGCTTTGACCATGCGTTCGTGTCCATGATTTATAATAAATTCAACTCACATGTATCGCACAGAACAAATCAAGAAGATAGTATCAAAGCTTCACTATAATTCTTCGTATTTTCAGAATGTTTGGACAAAACAATGTAAAACCAAAACTGGGGCAGACGCAGCGTGGCTGCGCCATAAAAATATAATTTCTTGAAAATCATTCGATAATGGCATAGCATAACCAACATCTCGATCTTAAATTATGATATTGTTTATTGATGAATTACTGTATTTACTGCAAGATTGTTTTCAGTGTAGTCATTCATGATTTTGCTTAAACAGTGCGTTTTGTACTATCCTCCCCCTACTGTACCTCCTTTATTTCGGCTTCAGAAGAGATAAACTTAAATAAAAGATTTTTTTTTAAATAATTAGTGAGTCATCCTTTGGCATCAGAACCTGCGGCAGATGCTTCGGTATGCTTTCCACCAGGTTCATCAGGTGTTGTTTATGCCTGGGACAGACATACAACGTACAGCCACAGCCATTCAAGCTTAAATCTCGACTTGTGTAAATTTCCGCAACCGTCAATTTGAAAGGAATCGCCAAATGTCAATAAGCATTTAGCAAAAAGAAAATTTGTCAATTTTGAAGGCGCTATGTGGCATCTAATTGCACGTCAAAACATCGTGTCGATATCGGGTGGCGTGTGGCGAATGACGGAGTAATATTTTGACATGCTAGCAGATGCCGCAACTTTACCACATCAGTGGGCACATCGACTAAGTGAACTACGTAGCGTTAGTCAAGCAACAGTTGCTTACGCTAGCGCTTGCTAGCGATTTGAAAATTTACACAAAGTTATCGATTAATTTTGCTCTTGCTTAAACGTCTGTCTGTGGTACAGCGTTGAACAAACTGTCAAATACTTTAATCCAGTACTAAAAAACAAGTAGTAGACTGAAGGTACAACCACAGACTGACCCTAAGACCAGCGCAGGTCCCATACAAACGCTGTTTTTCTTGGCTCCAGTCAGTACCAGAAACATCGTCCCAAGCTCGGTCCTGCTGTACCAACAATCAATATGTAACTAGCGGATTTGAAATTGGTTCACTGTTGGCAGAAACCCCTTTGGTCCGAATTACACCTTTGAAGCCAGCACCTTGTTATACATATTTGCGCCTTTGTTTTGATTTGCTGTGTTATTTTGACAGAGTATTTGAGAGTGTGTTCATGTGAGTTCATTATAAGGGGGTGCATTATTGAGCTTGGGACGATGTTCTAGTACTGACTGAGCCAAAGAAAAAAATCGTTTTTGTATGGGACCCACTGGTCTTAGAGTTAGTCTCATGGTTGTACACGTTGTATATGTCTGTTCCAGGCGTTACCCAGTTCCTTCCCAGGCGGTAGCTCCAGAGTTTCCCACAAAGTAACTTTTATTAAGTCAACCCTGTCATCGAGAATCGCCCACAAATTCTCGATCGGGTTGAGGTCCGGGCTTTGCGGAGATCGTTCCAGCGTTGTGATGCAACAAGACCGGCAGCAAGACTTGGTCTTCTCGGCAGTATGCGTCGAGTCGTTGGTCCTGCTGAAATACGAATTTCTCTTTAAGACCCACCGGAATCATCGAAACCTCCAGATTTTGCCGCAGGACGTTTATGTAGGAATCTGCCATCATTATTACGTAGATAACGGGGCTTCTCACTCTATCTTGCGACATCCCCCCCCCCAGAAATCACATCTTCTCTTCCATGCTTCACCGTGCCTTGGATGTGGCGCTCCTGAAGCTCTTCACTCGATGTGCACCACACATGAACCCACCCGTTAATTAGCTCGAATGTTGATTCGTTAGTCTTGGGGCTAATCAGCATGTTGCATTATTGATAAATGGGTGCTTCCGGCAAGTAAAGCACTTTCGTTTTATGAAGAATTATTTTGGTTCAAGATTTTATGGAACATTTGAATGCTCAGACTGCGAGTTTGAAAAAGTGTAGAAGCAAAATTATAGGTTACATCTTAAAAATAAAATTATTCAATTATAACATATAACTAAGAAATACTTTGTTTGAAATACCATAGAACAGTAACATAACCGCTTGCATTTTACCCATTTTCAGATTTTTCATCGATGCCAGGACCGAACCCGTTTCAGTTTCATTTGTGCTGAGAAGACCCTTTTCAGCCAAATGTATCAAACCTGCGTGCATGACGGACAACTAGGCTTCCCGTGCGAGGACTCTGGCATGTTCTATCCGGATGCAGGGGAAAATTCCGAAGCAGAAACGGAAACAGCCAGCGAAGGAGACAGTGCCAACAAGCAGCAACAGGCGGCTGCAGTGCCTAGCGAGCCAGCTGTAGAATCAAATATGGCGGCTACTGAACCAAATGAGGCGGCAGTAGAATCAAATGAGGCTGTCGCTATGCAACCATCAATGTTCCTGCTTCCTCCAGAAGAGGGATCGATGACGGATGCTGTTAGTGATGAAGAAAAACTCATCGGTACCGTTGCTATGCCTATCAGTGACAATTATGTCAATATGTTCGACCATCAGCAAGTGAACGACGACAAGTTTGATCCCGTGGAAGAAGATGAAAAGGAAAACACCGCTCAAGAAGTGCTTGACGAACAGAATCAAGATGCTGAATCCTTGGATACGATGCCACAAGGGACTGCTGATAGCACACAAGAAGTGGAGGTAAATGACGAAAGTGTTGAATCCGGTGAAGCAGCTTCGAATGTAGCTGAAAATATTTTGGACGAAACACCAGACTCACCTCTAGAAGATGAAAAAATTAATACAATTGTTTCGAAAATTGAATCTGACGATGAAAGTAGCCAAGAAGAACCCATTGCCATTTTAACGGAGGAAATTGAGCCGGAATATCAATCACAATTGCACAATGATGCACAAGAGGTTGAAGAATCGGAGCCGATAGTCCAGGATGTGTCGGAAGATGTACAACAGCAGCAGTCGGATGCCACGGAAATAGAGGTTCCTCAGTCGGTTGATGACGCAATCAGCAGTAACGATGTTGTAATCGAAGAATTGAATTCCGTTGAAACTAGCCAATTAGGTAGCGAAACTATTAATGAGCCAACGAAAGAAGACGAACCAGAACTGTTGGTAAGCAGCGAAGAAAACGCGGCAAATTCGGAAAACGTGGCCGAAATTTTGTCTAATGATAGCCGGGAAGAAAGTGACCAAAAGGTAAATGAACCGCTCGTCGCTGAAATTCCTGTCATTGTTGTTGCCGACGGTGATGATGAGAAAGTAGAAGGCTCAGTGGCAGCGCCAGCCGAAGCTTATAGTGAGCAAGAGTTGGTTCCGGATGCCGATGACCAAAATGAGACTGTGATGAACGAAGTTCACCCATTGACTGCCACCCTTGCCGAACAGGTTGCGGATGAATCACATCCGATTGACTTGCCCGAGTTTATCGTTTCGACCGTAGCCGGCCTGAGCAGGGGTGTTGTGCCGCCTGCTCTAAGGAGGAGGAAAACCTTCCTATTCAAGGCGGATGCCGTTTCATCGTGAGGCCTTATTAATACATACAAAGGTGCGCACGTGAGCGAGCAAGCGAGTGCATGATGGTGACGGCGGATGGTTCCTTTTCGCTGGACGCAACGATTAACCATCTGGGTAGCAAACGTTGACGTTGCTGTAGGTTTAGGTAAATTAATTTATTATTTGCGACCGTTAAAGAAAATGCAAGAAAATAAAGTCTGGAAACTATTTTTGAATGATTGCGTGTTTTAATCTAATCTACAAAGTTTAAGTAAGGATTTCTATAGAAAGGGGACAATTCAAGCTATGATCAACAATAAAGAAAAACATCTTCATAGGAAATTCAAACAACCCACTTCGACTCATCTGAACCCCTGAAACGAGTATCCGTCCCCTTCGATAAAGAAGTTACACAAGAGCTGAAACCACGACTTAGGAAATTTAGCTTGGACTTAGTTTTCTCTAGTAGGCACAATCAATTTGCATCGTTGTTAGGCTCCACCAAAAATTCAGTAGATGTATTACACAGGTTATACAAAATCCAGTGTAAACACGGCAGTAAAACAAACAAATAAACAAACAGAACATAACAGCAGAACATCTAGCCGTCAAACAAAATGACAAAGGACTTTCACATAACTTCAAATCGACAGTTGTAGAACACATCTTCCTGAAAAATCACGACATAACGACGAATGACATCACAATCTTACGGACTACCTCTACACCCTGGAAATAAGAAGTTGCAGAATGCTTCGAAATCAACATACAACAGAACACAAATCTGCCTAAACAAAAACCAAGGTAACTGGAACACATGCCTCTTTAAAACGACTATAAAGACGAGCATTCGCTGCTACAGAACAACTAGGTTAGGCATAAGGGAAAAGGCGAAGTAGAAATTAAGTATAATTTTTTATTTGTCATATTTCGATGACGATTTTTCATTACACGGAGATTCGAGATTACACATTTCATGTATAAAAATCACTCACCTTCGCCAGCTATATTTAAAAAATACAATGTGAGTCAAAAATATCCACCTTGAAACAGCTTCATGTAGTTCCAGAAGTGGTTGTTATTCACACTTATAAAGGGTGTTCCGATCAAAGTTTGGTCAAACAGTAATGTGTGTGTGTCGATCAAAGTTTTCATTAATAAGTCAAATTCTTTTTCTTTTTCAAGTTCAGTTAATACAGAATACAGGAGAAATGGTCAGCTATGCTTCCTTTTTAGCGAATGCGAATTGCCGGATCATTCGTTTAACACCTGTCATCAGATTTTGTACAGTCTCCTTGTCCACTTTATCACCGCAGAACGCCAGTTGGCCTTGAACTGTTTTTCGCTCACAACAACTTTTTGAGTCTTCTTTAGGTTCCGCTTGACGATGGCCCAATATTGTTCGATTGGGCAGAGCTCTGGTGTGTTGGGAGGGTTCTTGTCCTTGGGCACCACTTGAACGTTGTTGGTAGCATACCACACCATGGCCTTTTTCCGTAATGGCAAGATTCCAAATCCGGCCAAAATAGAACGGAACAATTGTGTCGCTTTAGGAAAGGCAGTAGACGTTTTTGTTGGCACTCGCTCTGAAAAATTTCCAGGTTGACGGTTTCGGTCGCAATGTAAACGTTGCTCTTCAAGCCACTGGTACAGATAGCCTGCCACACCAGATATTTTTTTCGCGAACGTTGACAGTTTAATGTGCTTGAAAATATCTTCCATCTTTCCCCGTCCGGTTGCCGTATAAAATTCCTGTCCAGGAAGCTGTTTAAAGTCTGCCGTGACGTAAGTTTCATCGTCCTGTACCACGCAATCAAACTTCGTCAGCATCGTCGTGTACAACTTTCGCGATCGTGCTTTGGTCGACATGTTTATCGTCGTGATTTGGAGTCACCATTTTCTTGTAAGTCGACAGTCCAGCTCGTTTTTTAGCTCCATCCACGGTCGAAGGCGGCACTCCCAGCTTCTTTGCGACATCTCGGACGGAGAGGTTGGGGTTCCACTCGAAACAGCGGGCATCTCTTTTTATCGTCGCTGTGGCCTCCGGATTTCGATTTCCGCCCAATCCAGCTTTTCTGGCTGTCGACAAAGGTTCACCGGAAACTTTTAATACGTTGGTGACAGTTGATTTCGCCACATTCAACAATTTCGCCAACTTGGCGTGAGAGCCCAAGTAACCACAAGCATTATATTATTGCACTTATACAACCCAAAATCAACATCGGTAATGCGGGATCGCATCAATTTAACAGTTGTCAAGTAATAAAGCGTTATATAAGCTTGAAAAAGTAGCAATGTCGGTAAGTTCGATCTTAGTGGGCCCTTTTCAGCTTTAATCCAACTTTAATGATGCACTAGACGTAATACATATGCTCTATATATGCATGCTATTACAGTCTCGTAGTTACTTGGGAGTAGTTTGGATTTTCGCCATACACGTGCAAAATATTGATGCGTTGCTTCTCTTCCTTCGACGGCATTTTGATAACTGAAGTGCTAATCTCATCAAATCAAAATAGAGGCATGATGCTACACGCACACATTTTCAAAATTAGGGGTGTGCAAAATTTTTTAATGCACGATGACAGGAAATGCGTCTAGTTTAAGTCGACCAAATTTTGATCAAAACACCCTTTATGGGCGAAAATGTGCTTCGTAAAAAATTGAAATCCTTCATAGCTTGTTAGAAGTACAAGTACAAGTCGTACTTGTACTTGTACCTCTGACAAGCTCTAAGTAAGCACCGTTGCGCTTTGGTGTTTAATTAAATTTCTGAATTCGGGATTAAAATTTCAAGCATAGATCTTAGCAATCTACTTAAACTTGTCCAGAATATTTCCGAAAGCTAGAAGAAAGGTGATGTTACAAATAAGAAACACATTTTTATAAACGCGTAGAACATTAATGTTTGATTTTAACTCGATGTGTTATTGCTTATTTAGAATAGCATTGAATACAATGTGCTAATTTCTATCGTAATTTCTTAAAATTTTCGTGAACAAGTTTTGAAAATAGTATTTAATCGACTTGGATTAGATGGGTACTTTTAATCCATAAAAACAAAATATGACTTCGAGAAGATGGGTGAAAAGTAAACATCCATTTTGACGTACAGACATAGTTCCCCCTTATGGGTAAAAGGATTTTACCCAATTTTTGGGTTAGTCCACTTATTTCCAAGGTGGGTGAAAAAACACCCATTTCTGAGTAGGTAGTTTGAATCCTCCGTGTTGGGTCTTACTGCCAAACGGAAACAATGACTTTTTCCGCGAATTTCTCGCCATTGAAAGCTCACCAAATCAATCCACCGCGGTCATTTAAAAGAGAAAGAGTTTGGCTATCCGATGGAATTGGGAGCTTAGCCTTTGTGCCACGAGAAACTTACGAAAGAAGTCATTGTTTACGTTTGTCAGTTGGGCTCTAATGAAATATCTTTGTCGATTCAGACAATTGTACACATGCGGTATATCTATAGGTGGCGAAGGTTTTCTTTCAGTCGAATATAAGAACACGACACTGTTGAAGTCTGCACATTATAGACGCAATACGCGTATCTGTCAAGATAAGCAATACAGGTAGTTGGAATGAAATGGAAATTACTAATCTTTCCATCCAACTTTTTCTATAGAATTGCTGTATATCTATAACAACGTATAACAAATTTCATTTATATTACAAGTGCTTTGTGCGAACGCAATGAAAAGCCAGGATCTTCAGATCTTATGGGTTTCCTGTTTTAAAATCTTTTCATACTGGTTTGATAAGTGAAACAAAAAGAATCTTAAGAACTCCAAGAAACTCCTCCGTCTGATCTTGCAGTATATACTTTTGCTCGTAACAATAAAATGTCACCAACATGCATATTTCGACAAGGAATGACGTTATTCAAGACTAAGCCGCGTTGATAAGTAGAATGTTGAGATCAAATCACGTGCTCGTAAGTGGTATCATGAATAACTGACAAAATTTTCCGGCGTGGTAATGAACGATGAAAAATCTATGCCATAGAAGACTTTAAAAAGGCTTTGTCTTTTTACATTGCCTTACAAATGAATGACGTTGCACGCACTAACAGCACACTTGTCACAGTTCGGTTGCGGTAACTTCTTTGTGACTCATTCCGGTCATAACCAAGTTTATGCAACCATATTTGACGATTGTGTATTGCTTAGGGAGCATTTCCAAACAAAGAAAATCGTTAAGGTTCCAAAAAAACATTCCGTTCAGCAGGCCATTTACAGCTTTGGACGAGAGAGCAAAAGTTGCCTACCAACCGGTACGGTAAATGAAGAAATCTAGAAATGGTTGCCTTTCGCAGCCTCGCTGTCCTAGTCTGATTTTGACATTATGACATAACGCCAAGGATGTCTTGAAATTATATGAATCGAATGACGCCATGTTGCGCCAAGGATTTACTGGATTGGTATTAATCGAATGGCGTCCATGTTGTACCGAAGGACTTTCCGGAGTTATGTTCCATTGAGCGACATTGGGCTCTTGTTAAATAAAAGTACTCCCCCAGAGAAAAGCAGCAAACAACAAGCATAGAAAAAATCTAAAGTCTTGGACACAAGCGGCTAAATCGGATGCAGAGAAGTCTACACTTGTCGCAATCAAGCCTGGACATCAAAAAAAAAATTTTTTCTGCAAACACTGTCGGTGTACTAATGGAGGCCAGATTTCAATTAGCAATAACTTAGGCCTTCCTTGACTTATTGATTGGGAATTTGCTGAATTTCATGGGCATAACTGGAAAGAGAGGCACACACGCCCCCCCCTTCATATCAATGAGTTTAAAGAATCGTTTTGTTTATTGTTTTCAACGACGAGGTCAGCTGTCAAAGTGTTCAGGTTGACAGCGGTTTGTTTTTTTTTTATTTTCATCCAGTTAAACGATTGTATTAGTGAAACTGTTCACTAATACTAACGGTGGCCGTCTATTGAAAACCTCATTCCTAAGTCTATTGATTTGCATGGAACGAAATGTCACCGTCACTTAAGGTTGGTATCGTGTTCGAAAGAAAGGATTTTTTCTATCTTTTTCTATTGAAACAAAAAGTAAAGAATCGAAAATAAATTTCTACAGCAGTATCCACCTGAAAATAACGAAATATAAAATTGGAATTTGTAAGGTTTCCACGCAAACTAATGGGAGCTGTTACTTTTACTTTCGGAAAAATGTTCCGCTCGATTATTCCGTAAGTGAAAGTGACATTTCGTTCCATGCAGATCAATTGTCAAAATTCCGCTTGATAATATTGAACATAATTCCGTAACCTCTCTACTTTTTAAGTCGATACTGGCCTGAACACGATACCGACCTAAACAAAGAAGATGGGCTTGACATGCACTCAGCCAAACCTACATTTTTCAAAACCCCTTTTCAATCGGTGACTCCAATCATAAAGCGAAGAATCTGAAGCCGGAGACGTCCAAGGATTTTGTGAATATGTCCGCCTGTTGGTCCATTGTGGCCCTTGCGCTGAACTGGCCGGCTTGACGTGCCGCAAGGGCTCAGTAGGGATTCCAGGACCCGAAGCTAAGAGTCAGTTCCATTGTGGTTATATCACATCAATTATTTTTTCCACTACATAGCAGCTGGCCAGCGATATGGTAGATGTGCTGTTCCTTTGTAATTTCAGGTCATCCGAGGAACTCCTAAGTATTTTTAAATAATTTTAAAATATATTTTGTTTTTTCGGTGGTTATGATAATTTATCCAGGGTTAGTACGGCATGGGCGGGGCTCGTCTACAATTGCAGCAGGATCACAATATGTAGATATGTGAGATACAATTACAATTGGTATTATCATTTTGTAGTATAACATCCCTTCGCTATTTATCTGTATTCTATGCCGTATAATCATTGCTTTCCTGTTTCCGCGTTACCATTTTATAGATCCTGACCAATAAGAGTTATCGGACTTTTTTTGTCTGGTTTTACTTAATCTACGTTTTTGGCATTATTCGTGCTTATATAAAATGTATTTCTTCTGGTTGTTTGCTGTTTTCTAACTTTTAAGACTATTCGAAAATAAACATATCTATTTTCATTACAAACCAGTGGATAGAATATATATTATACTCACTTATTATGTTTTGACTATAACTAAAAAATTTAATGATATTAATTATCGGTCAACAGCGGAGTCTTGATTGACTATTACGGATATATATTCTACTATAGTTACTGGTTGCTCGTTTTATTACATTGGCGTCAATTTTATTATGATATTAAATGATATGATTTTTAAATTCATTTGATAAATTGCCATAGTTACTGTGAGACTCACTACAAGTTTTTGTGATTCGAAACGGAAAGCACAGATGTTTACTATTCTTCATTGCTATATAATTCGATCATCCATGGATATTCAGTTTTAAATTGTTGAATCAATTTTTATTCTATATTATAACCAGGTTCAATGATTTTTTCATTCTCATTTACACTATTTAAATATCTATAATAATCATTCTATATTTTTCAGTTTATATACATATTTATGTCTCGCAATTGAATATTATGGGCGGAGGCATCGGTCATTCAACTGGATGGACTGGGGGTATGACCCGGCGTCTGAGGAATAAACAGTTCATTCATCTGCGTTATTTGATGTTATTCTGCTCCCAGTTCAGCGTGGTGACGCCCTTCTTAACAACCTCCCGTGAAGCAATGTATTGCGTGGGTTATGCGATTGTTGATCGTGTGGAAGAGAATCTTTTCCGCAGTTCGTAAGTGTCTCTGCCGGTCGCCCACCGTTGTCAGTTGGTCCATTGTGGGTGATGGTTCAATCCGGATGATTTCTGTTACTACGTTGTCTCGGACAAAGTGGTTTGATGTCGATATGTTTGACACGTTTGAACTCCGTGCCATCCCAATACGTCCTCTGTTGTCCTCAAATATTGAAACGGGTCCATTATCTTGCAATTGAGATCCTCAAGAATTCCGTTCAAGAATATTGCTTCCAAAACTGCCGCGCTCAAAACGACATAATTTGGCCTCGCTGGTAGACTTCAAAACTGCGGTTTGTTTTCGGCTTGCCCAAGAAACGGTTAATTCAAACAGCTTAAACAAAAAGCAGTAACAGACTTTCTGTCCGCAAGATCCTATGCCTAGGCTGAATCCACGTAGCCTACAAGTGGTACACCAGACCGATGATGCTACCTTTTAGTAACGGACTGTTCGTTTCAGAGTCTTCCAGTGGTTCTCTGCAGGGCACTGCTGGAAACGACCCAAGTAGCTTACCGAAAACCACAGATCCGACCGTACACAAAGCATCTGGTACATCACGCTTCCAAATAGTTCCCTGTATCGCTCAGCAGTCCGTAAACCTTCTTGATCCAGCTGGAGTCCCTTCTCCATCGGGGTCTTCACGGAATTGCATTCTGACATTCTAAACTTTGCCAGAATTTTGAGTGCATTTGCTTCCTGTGACAGCTTCAGCTTTCAAGCATCTTGATGGTACTTAAACTTCATGCCTAGAAAATGTTTCACGTTTCCACAGTCTGACATCTCAAACTCTGCAGATAGGCGTTACTTCAGCTGTTTGATCGTGGACATTTTTCTGCCGTCAATTAGAACGTCATCCACATAGATCACCAGGAAAATCTCATCGCCTTTGGTAGTTGACGTATACAGGCAGTAGTTGCGTCTTGATCGTGTGAATCCCAGTTTTAGTAAATCTGAATTCAGCCTCTCGTTACACGAACGTGGCGATTGCTTTAGCCCATATATCGACTTCTGCAATTTGCAAACGGTATTGGGGCCAGCCTGCACACCTTCGGAACTTCGATATCCTCCTTAGGTCACCATGAAGCAAGCCGTCTTCACGACCATTTGGTGTAGATGAAAACCATAACGAACACCAACAGCGAGCACCACTCGAACAGTGGCTAGTCACGCCACAGGAGTAAATGTTTCCTCGTAGTCGATCCCAGGTCGCTGCAGAAATCCCTTCACCACAAGCCGTGCCTTATAGCGAACTGCTTGTCCATTTTTGCCTTCCTTAAGCAGGAATACCCATTTGATCTTCAAAGGTTTAACTTTATCGGGTCGCTTCGTGAACTTCCACACGTTGTTGGATTCCATCGATCGTAGTTCGTCTTCAACCGCCATCATCCAGCCATCGGAATTGTTACAGGCTGCTATACCATCACAACTGCCTGGCACATCTGGGGAAAGAGGGTCGACAGCAGTTGCTTCGTATCCGGTTATATAGGTGAGCAACTTACCCGGAAATCAGCGCTCCCGCTCGCTGCGCCTCGTGGTCAGATTGCCTGGTAGGCTGGATTCTTCGCCAAGTTCAAGTGGCGAAGGGAGTGCTGGGGGCTCATCTTGCTCTTCGATTTCAGCGTTGTGTTGTGGCTCGGATACCATGATCTCTTCTACCGTCTCATCTGGTGCAACAATCTGCGCAATTTGGTCTGCATTCTCCCCTTCGTGCTCGTACATTACAGGAACAACAAATCTTTCTTCCCTTTGGTTATGGCATTCCTTAGCAAATGGGAAACAACCTTCGTTAAATTTGGTGTTACGAGCAATCACAATCTTGCGCGCTTGCTTGTTCCACAGCCTATATCCGTTGGTAGCATAGCCTACCATTACCATTTCTTAACTTTTGGCATCAATTTTCTTTCGATACCGGTTTGGTATCCAAACGTATGCTTGACAACCCAAAACTCGTAGTTGTAACCAGTCGTGTTACAGTGTTCAAGATGAGTGAGATTTTCGGGAATCAATGTATCGAAATTTAAATTAATCTAAGAAAACATCACAAAATATCTTCTGACAAAGACATCTTCTGGAGGAAAACAGGTACACACCAACAGTTCACGACTACTTGCCACCATGCCATCGCAAGACATCGAGGAGTGGGCGGCCATCTAGGTGGCGTAAAGGGGGGCCATGATGGGGCGAAATGGTTATGGAAGATAAAAAACGCCATCGTTGATCGGCCACTAAGTCTGCAGCACGAACTTTCAACGACAACAAAGACACACAACACAACAAAGACGTAAAATTGCAACTGAAAGTTATACTGAGATAGATACAAAAGTAATGTCGAGAAGTGGATAAAGTGAAGTGGAGAAGGAGACCAAGATAGAGCATCCAGGTAAACCATTTAAAACCAGGATTTCGACAGCCCCATCACTAACGCCCCTAATACCCAATCACCGACTTCAGGACCCCTGAGTTTGCCTTTGGTTTGACTTGAGCTGGTCAAGCTCCCGACCGACGTTCCGGTTGCCCCAAACTAACTCCGCCGTCCGTTAGAGTCAGGCTGTCGTGAGAGTCCTAGTAGCTACGACTAGTGGCGTCTCAAGCCTTGGGTCGAAGAAGTGGCCATTTTGAATGCCAATTCGAGCCGACGCGAACGCCATTGAGATTGGAATCCGCCAGACCTGAAGGAGTATCGTTCTGGACGTTTAACCCGGACAGACACAACGAGAAGCAGCGGTGAAGATAGCGGAACGTGAAGAGGGGTCCCGACGATAAAAGTGTGAGAAAGAGTAAAGCGAAGAGGTAGGAGATAGGAAGTAAGAAAGTGGGAGAAGCCAGTACCTGTGTGCAAGTTTAAAAATAAAGTGAGTGAATGTTCAGTATTTAGCATTGTAGTGTATTCTTGGACGCGATAGTGAAGCGCGCACGCCGCCCCTGAGGCGATTGAAAGAGGGGGTCTCATTGGTGCTTGACAGGGATCGCCCCTTGGTTACATAGTTTATCCAGGCTTGGTTTGTTTCCTGTCCATTTTTCGGCTGGGGTTAGGTCCTTCTTCATGGCAGAGGGGGCTTCGATTCATGAGGCAAACGCCAGTCACTGCAGCTTCTCCCCACATGGACTTTGGTAGCTTCGAGTCAATCAACATCGTCCGAACCTTTTCAACGAGTGTGCGGTTAAACCTCTCCACAACTCCATATTGCTGGGGGCATAGGCGGTTGTTGGCTCTATCTCTATCCCTTTCGCTTTGTAGAATCGATGTTGGTTTTCCGAACAATATTCCTAGCCTTGGTCTACTGTTAGCTTGGAAATACGTACGCCCGTCGCAGCAGTTGTAATGGCTTCGAATTCCGAAACATCGAGAATACCTCCAAATTCCGTTTCAGCATAAACACCATCGCAAAATGAGAATGGTCATCGATTAAGGATACAAAGTAACAGTAGCCATCCCAGGTACGTTGCTCGATTGGTTCGCATACATCCGAATGGATACGCTCCAACATACGAGTGGCTCTTTCTTGTATGCCGTTGAATGACTTCCGGCATTGTTTTCCCTGGATGCAAGCATTGCAGAAATCGAATTTGCTAACATTTACCTTCATTCCACGTACCAGCTGCTCATACCATTGTCTTCATGCCGTCCTCCACTAATGTGGCCAAGTCGAGGATGCCACAAATTATTCATATCTGAACTGCCCAGATTTGCTTCTCGTTTATCGAACTGCACTTCAGTTCATAAAGGTTGCCTCACAGGGGAGCGATGGCAATAACAGCTTCATCCCTGTTTAGTGTTGCCATTGTGCTTCCAAATGTAACTTCAACGCCTACCTTTGTCAACTTCTTGACTGACGTGAGGTTGTCCCTCAGATCAGGAACAAATAGCACGCCTCCGATTAGCACTCCACGGTTGCTGATTCCAGTGACAACTCCCATTTGATTTGCCGTCAATGATTGCCCTATGGCGAAATTGATTCGTACCGGCTGCTTCAATTCGCTTAGGTTGCAAAGCACTTCTTGGTATTCACGAAATGGTCACCGGAACCGGAATCAAGCTTGAAAATTATCCATCCAACACTGTCCTGCTTAGTACCACTGCAGTCAGCCATGAACACTACAGATTTGGCATCCGTTGCTAAGTTGGCGTTACCTTTGGAGGGTTATTCCGAGAGTCGAAGTGACATTTGTCACTGGTGAAGTGAGAAAGGTCACCTGCAGTGACGTGACTCTTCTGGGTCAATCAAATGGAGAGTCATGGCACTGCATGTGAATACGAGCTGACGGGATTCAAAAAGGAAAATTGGCGGGCCATCTAGGATCCTTAAAAAATTTATTTGAATTCAGCGACAAATTCAATAGTAGACTGGATGCCGATGAAAGCAAGCTATGAAATTCCCTTAAACGTGGTCGCAACAAGTCGCTACTTATGGGAACAAGGTGGGCCAAGTCTTCGTCCAGGCTTCTATTGTGTTTTTCACAGAAGCAGAGCTGTTACAGAAGTCTTGATTTAAAAATGCGGAAACCGCGCCAAGCCATTTGGAACCGCGTCGAGTCCATCAAACTAAGCGAGTCCATCAAATCCGCGCCGGAGTAAAAACTCTGTGTTTTAAAACTCAATACTGAAGAATAAAATAAATTCAGAAATAATATTGAAACAACTTATTTTCCTTGATCACAATGATCAGAATTCGAAAGAATACTACCAATCATAGCCTCGATAATGTTTACACTTCGTCCTTATTAAGGAATGCAAGGAAACAGCAAATTAAGGAAACAAACAATGATGAATCATCAATACCAGAAAAGTAAACTTTAAATTCACTTCACCTTCACTTTTACCTTATAAAAACACTTCTTTACTTCTTTACCAAAATTTAAAACTTGAAACAACTTTACAAATTTAAAAACCAGTAAGGACGGGCAAATTTTTAATTTCACTGCTACTAAATACTTCAAAAGAGAAGTCAAAAGATAAGGATTTAGTAGCAGTAGAATTAAAAGGAATTTGCACGTCCTTACTAGTTTTTAAATTTGTAAAGTTGTATCAAGTTTTAAATTTTTGTTTTTTTAAAAAGTGAAAGTGAAAGTAAAGTGAATTTAAAGTTTAATTTTCTAGTATTGATCATCGTTATTCTGATAAAACGCTCGTTAGTTAGCTTTTGTAATTATTTTTTTAAGTGATTGTGAAAGTGAAAGGAATGTATCGACTAAATAAAAGTCCAATTGTATTTGTTTATTACTCCCAGCTACAGTCAACCTTCCACAACTTCATTTTTTTAGAACGATATCAAGTGATGTAATAGTAGTGTGAAGATGAATGATAAACAATGAGCTCACCAAACTCTAAAATCAACCAACCATGCAGAAAGTGATGAAGGCAGGAAGAATACACTGCGCATGTTGCAAGAATGTTGGACAAAAACTCTGCAAAAAAGATGTTCGCTTCGAATTCGGCCAGCACAAGATGTCGTGGAGCGCAGCGAGGAAGGTGGCCAGATCAGGTGT
>JASCZW010015704.1:0-20036 GCA_034211315.2 Aedes japonicus
ACTGATCTTGGTGATCTTGGTGGAATTCCAGACAACCCCAAAAATATACAGGCTAATTGAATAAGGTTTTGATAATTAAGTCAAATTCAAGATATGTTCAGGGGTGATTGGGGATATTGATTGAACTAGGGTAGGCAACGGCTTAATCAGGGGTGACTGTTTTAATCAGTTGTTAAGAAATAAGTCTAAAACTCCACCATTTTCCAAATTATTTCACATTAAATGACTCGAACTTAAGCTCTATCTATCGTGCTAATGAATAAATCATGCCTTGCTGTCGTTTTGAAGCTTTAAAATACATCATCTAGAAAACCATCATACCAGCTGAAGAAGTTTGCTCGAATTTGTGTATTTTGAGTTTGATCAAGTGTACCAGAGGGAATGTCTTCATCAGCTCCTTCGCACATCCAGGCTTGTTGCCAGAATGTGATGTTGAACATTGAATTAAATTTATTTCATATTTAAATGATCTGAAGTCACTATTTACTTTGTTTTTCTTCCAGTCACTTGAGGTTGATCTATGCTTATGATTATATTGTCCATCATCTGGCACTATCATATGCAATACAAAAATATGTTTCGGAGCTGTGAATAGTACCCAACGACAAATAAGGTCTGTATCCGCGATAATCCGGACACCTCAAAACATGAATAAAACATAAATTTCGAATTATATTTCCGTCGTTGTTGTTTATTTCAGATTCATGGGATGTGTTTTAACAATTCGTGAAGACAAAACATAGTTATTCGGTAAATTTTCAAACTTTGCGCTCAACTCCGTCCATTAGGGGTTTGTACAGACTCTTCAAAAATCGTAGAAGCCATCTTTGTCCAAATTTACTGGAAGTGCTTGATGTCTTTGATTCTTTGCTTCTTTCCAGAAAGCTTCATCAGAGCCCAATATCTCTCGATTGGTCGTAGCTCTGGGCAATTTGGCGGGTTTGAGGTTTTTGGTACAATGTTCACTTGATGCTCAGGATGCTTCGTGTAAAAACAAACAAATGTAAGAGACAACATGCTTCACGTTACAATACCGGTGGCTATATCCATGGTTAACAAAGAAGAGAGGGAACATGGGCTTTTTCAAAAACAACAGTGATGCCATGCTGCCGCTCAACAGCGAAGCATTAAGGTCTGTATCCACATTAATCCGGACACCTTCAAATCATTGTAACTTTTGAAATATTGCACGTAGGAATGGAAAATTTCACTGTGGTATAGCTGAGAGTCTATGATGAAAAAGACTATGATTGATGTTTACATTTCATGTTTAGTATTCAAGATGGCGACGAAAGAAAAACAAGTGCGCGAGCGAATTTTGTATGGGCGTACGGCAAATCCTGACTTGTCAATACGGGACCTTGCAAAAACATTGGATTTGCCTAAATCCACTGTTCACGATGTGCTCAAATCATTTTTGGAACGTTTGACGGTGGAGAAGAAACCGAGAAGTGACAAAAACATTAGACGCGCTGATCCTATCATGGACCGAAAGGTGAAAAGGATATTAACGAAAAACCCAAATCTCTCCATTCGAACGGTGGCTCGTAAAATAGGGATGTCGCCTGGTTTTGTCCAAAAATCAAAACAACGTTTGGGACTTAAGTCGTATAGAGTAAAAACAGTTCCAAATCGCAACGACAAACAGAACTTGGCAGCAAATCACGGGCTCGACGTTCGTACTGCGAATATTTGACGAAGTTTTCATGCGTTGTTATGGACGATGAAACTTATGTCCTGGAGGATTTTAATCAGCTTCCAGGGCTGGCTTTTTATTCTGATATGGCCAGAAATGCTACAGCTGAGCATTTCAGAACGAAGAAGGCATCGAAATTTCCCAAAAAATACCTTGTGTGGCAAGCAATTTGCACGTGTGGCAAAAAGAGTAAATCTTTCGTCACTATAGGCAAAATCAACAAGGAGATCTATCAGAAAGAGTGTCTGCAGAAGCGATTGCTACCCTTCATCAAAAGTCATAAAGAAAAACCTTTGTTCTGCCCCGATTTGGCATCATGCCACTATGCTAAAACTGTGTTGGAGTGGTACCAAGCAAATCAAATGAAAATTGTACCAAAAACCTCAAACCCGCCAAATTGCCCAGAGCTACGACCAATCAAGTGATATTGGGCTCTGAAAAGCGGAAGCTTTCTGGAAAGAAGCAAGGAATCAAAGACATCAAACTCTTCCAGCAAATTTGGACAAAGACGGCTTCTACGATTTCTGCAGAATCTGTACAAACCCTAATGGACCAAGTTAACCGCAAAGTTCGAAAATTTTATGCAAATACCGAATAACTATGTTTTGTCTTCACGAATTGTTAAAACACATCCCATGAAACTGAAATAAACAACTACGACGGAAATATAATGCGAAATATATGTATTATTCATGTTTCGAAGTGTCCGGATTATTACGGATACAGACTTTAATAACCATTTTAGAGCATCTTATTAGTGAAATATCATTTGGCTCCAGAAATTTTAGAAAAAATTACGTTTCTTGTGGACCGTCACAATGAAGCAACTGCTGAAAGTTGTGAATGCGCCGAAATCAAAGTATTTGCTAATAACCGGCATCGAGCGCAGTGGTCCGATAGACGGAAATACTTTCGAGGCGGTTAATGAACTCGTCTAATTTGGATCCTTGCTAACGATACACACTCAAATTATTTTACAGAAATCTGTAAAGTTTTACCGAATTCTCAACAGCTGCACGTTCGGTAATCCGATTTTACGGATTTCGGTAAAATTTGACCGAAATCCGGTAATTTTTTTACAGATATCTGTAAAATTTCACCGAAATCGTAAATCGTAACCGAACGTTCAGCTGTTGAGAATTCGGTAAAACTTTACAGATTTCTGTAAAAAAAATCTAAGTGTGTAGACAACAACGCTAGTCGTGCTATCCGAAGGTGCATCATCAGTGGGTGTCGTGACTCTAGATGAAACTCCGGTCAACAGAGTTTCACCCCCGCTCCAAATGTACCATGTACAAAACGGTTATAAGGCCGGTGATTCTCTACGGATATAAGACTTGGACCATACTCTTGCAAGCACATGGTGGAGACGCGTGCTTGGGACTCACGCTTTGGCGGTGTGCAGGAGAACAGTGTGTGGCGGCGAAAAATGAATCACTAGCTTGCTCAACTCTGTCTAACTCAGGTGGCAAAAGCTGGAACTAGGACTAACTAGGACCTCGGGTTCCTAGTTTGGACAAAACAGTTTCTACCACAATTTTCATTGAGCGATGTTGCAGAAAAGGAGTAGGCAGCAAAAACGGTTGACTAGCAGAGTGACGTGATCAAGACTCGCGCTCGAAAGCTTTATGATTTTCTCGGAAGAAGCCATTCTTGACCATGAGACATAGGTTAATGCGGATTTTGCAACACTCCCTGTACTGCAATACTACACAAAACTAGAAGGAGAAACTGAAAATTCCAAGACAACAATTGGTCTTGAAAAGTTTGGAAGAAGGTTTCTTGTTTGACAGGCAATCTGCGAATGTGGAAGTTGTAGTTCTTCTTTCTTATCGAACAATCAATAAGGTTGTGTACATCAATGAATGCTTGAAAAAACGTTTTTTTCGTTCATCCGTGCATGCTGAAAGTACATTATTTGGGTCAGATCTCGCCACAAGTCACTACTATACACTAATGAAACGCTGGTATTTATGAACAATTTGTGCCCAAAAATTTTATTTCACCAAAATGTTCCATCGAGAGATTCTGGGCAATTAATCAAATCTTCGGAAAACTTGTCAAAGTTGTAATAACATCAGTGACCATCGCAAGAAATGGGAGAGGAATTTAATTTCTTAGGAAGATCTCGGATAGTACTGTCGTGAATCTAATGGCAAGTGTTAAGAAAAAAGTTGCGCCGCGAATGTCAGAGTTAGAGCAAGTGAAATCAAAATAATTGCAGCTCTATCCGAAACTATAATGACTTCTAAATACTTAAAATAAAGTTTTTGAAAAAGTTACTGGTATTTGAAATTTAATAGTTTGGTTCGTCACAGTCCTTATATTTTTTAATAATGAACAAGAAAATATTTTTATTTCAATTTTCCATGATTCAGAAAATGGTTCCCTGGCTCTTCCAAAGAATTTTCCTCCACTGTGGAAAGTTTTTTTTAAATTATTTTTTTTTGTCCAAATTATTAATTTTTTTTAATTATAGTTGCGAAACATTTTTTGTTCTACATCAATCGTTCTTGAGTTACGAATTTTCAAAGTCAGTGATGTTCAGAAAAATCGGAAAACTTGGCGTTTTCCAAGAAAATTGGCAACCCGGATTTTTTTAGAATTGTTTTTTGTTCATATATCCAAGAAACCTACGCGTGAACAAAGTTTCGTAACAATCTGAGACTCTTCAGCCCAATCTATACTATAGTGAAAGAAATCCCCAACTGCAACTGCCAATAAAGTTGCAAAATCATATAGAGATCTGGGAAAAAAGTTCAACTGTGATGGAGAAACATTGAAAACTTATCTAGTCGCGATGGGTATGAAGTAGAAGAAAAAAACACGAAAAAGTGAAACCAACTGTTCCGGACGAACAAGCAGCTACGCAATAGCGTCTATTAAAAACATTCGTTCAAAAAGTGTTGTAAAGCTTGATCCACTGAGTATTTCGCCGTACAAAATGAGACATTTATTCACCAATCAAGTACATGAAAAGCGGTTCAGGTTTCTGCAGGGAAATTTATTGAACTTTAAGGGAAAAGTATTTGAAAAATTAATCCTCAGCATTTCAGATGAATTCACGGACTTCTCGCTTAAAACAGGATCTGTCTTTTTTTTTCACCACTTTTTCAATTTGTTTTGGATAGTTGCCCAATATTTTTCGACGGAACGAATATTTGGACAATTTGGTGAAAAGACCGTTTTTTTCAATAACGTCAATACACCATTCTGCTTAAACCATTCAATGACATCCTGGCTGTAATGCCAACCGGCTACGTCTGAATGAATGGCAAAATTCGCTTCCTCATATACCGGCCTATTCACAGTCGCTTCGGTGATGCAAGCTTCGTTTTCTTTCCACAAATGCCTTGCCATATCATCAACTTGCGAGCAAACTTGTCTACATAGACAAATTTTAATCTACCTGGAGCATCACCCTTGAGTTTGGCAAGTCAAAATATCCCGGAAGTTGTCCAAAGTCCATTTTAATATGTTTCATCGTCCATCAAAATTCATTCGTTGTATTCCGTCAATCATACAACATACTTGGGCGGCGTTTCGCAACCAGATTTTATTTTTTCACCAAATCACGCAAGGAGATCTCGGGATTGTTCCGGACTGCCCTTTCACTTGTAATTTCTGGTCGTATGTCCCACTTCTACGATTGTTTTGTTCTGTGAGGGCCAGCGATAGTGTTCCCCGGTAACGTTTCAGCACGGCATTTACAGGGGTTTTTGGAAATTTATGATACTTTGCGATCATTCCTCCTGACCACGTCTCTTGCGTTTCATCTTTGATAACTGTAACGTAAGTATCAATTTTGACAAAATCCGGATATCTGCGCTTCTCGTTACGGCTACTAGATGCGTCGCAGTAATTAAAAATAAGCGGCTAAATAGATCAAGCATTATGCATGCAATGGTGAAATCTGCATTATGGATGATGAACAAGGGGTGAGTCGCTTAGAACAGTGTGCCAGGTACGCCGTAGTAGAAAATTATACACCATACCGGAACATGTGTGGCACTCTCTGGCACATTTTTGACATTTGCACTTTTCGAAGATATAACCTAGCAGTCTTGGAAAATTGACATTGCATGTTGTTTTGATTTGTTTGTTTTGTCGCGCAACAGCCATAAGTTTTGGAAATAATTAGTAACTGTTACTTAACTTTTAGTAAATTTTTGTGAAACTTAGCAGCTACAATTAAAGGCACATTTTCGAAGCAAACTATCAAGATGATCCAAGAGATTGAAGAGGTCATGTGGATCATAGCTGGGATCCTTTGTGAAGAAGTTGTAGCTGGTGGAACTCCAGCAGTGCAGTTTGTGCAGGCGTTAAAGACTACTACTGGTAATTCACACAACGACTCAGATATCATGATCCAGAGAATTATATTTTGAATGATGCGAGCGTATTAGACACCATGCAAGGAGAAAGGATTGAAGAAGGTTATGATGGTATATTTTATGCAGCATACAATTACGCATTACATTAAACGGTTACAATTAAGAACATAATATAATTAAATATGAATCGAATAAATAATACTAATCATACATATATAATAGTTTATAGAAACTCACGCACTTACTTCCAGCGCTTACAATCTTAAACTTTCATTCTTTATCACTGAGATTGGCTGTCTCAACACATGGTTTCCACAACAGAAACCTTAACCGAGCCCCAATTCACCTGGAAAAATTTGCAAAGCTAAAACCTAAACAAAATAATCGCCTGGTTGCCAGGCGTAGCCAAAACATAACGATTGAACTGTCAAATTGCCATGGCACACATCGGCACCTATTGGCACTCATCGTAACGCTTAGAGGCACACTAAAAAAAATGGGCACAAGGGATATTGTGCTAAGCGACTCACCCTTGATGATAAATCACTTTACATTATTATGGAGCAAAGGAGGGCATAAGTGATCAGGTCGCAATCAGTCCACTTGAAATGTCGGAGCCTATCTTTTTCGAATCGGGCTAGGCTTAGGTAAATTTCGATCGATATATCAACTTTTCCTTGCCAAAAGTGGTTGATTTTATCAACAAGAAACATAAACAAATGAATATTGTGTTTTGGCGTAACAACTGCCACTACGTTAAAACAACTGTGGACGCAATGCAGACGTATGACATTACTTTTGTACAAAAGACTAATAACACAGCAGATGTATGTGGGTCCAATTAAAGATTTCAGAGCTTATTAGAACCAGAACGTATAAGTCAATTTGTTACCTTTAAACATTCAATGGTCTGATCGATGGAATCAAGTTCAAGCAAACTAAAAAATGAGAAGAAAAATTACAACTGCCTTTATTAAAGGGTGTCCACGATGAAATTGCCACACACAAAATTGATTCGCAAAATTCGAGTTTTCATCCGATTGCCATCAAATTTTCAGGGATTGAGAAATAACTATTAAACTTCATTTTACCATTTTACTCGTATTTTATTTACAGTCCATACGCAAATGCCCGCACCTTGGCCTTAACCCCGGCCATAAGATTCTGCACAACCTGTGAATCAACCGTGTTTTGCATGTAAACCCATACTTTCTTCAGTTCCTCGACTGTCTTCACTACTTTAGGTCGTTTAAGAAGGTGCTGCTTCATAATCGCCCAGTACTTCTCGATGGGGCGGAGCTCCGGAGTGTTGGGAGGGTTGAACATTTTCGGCACGAAATTGACCTTATTGTCCGCATACCACTTCAGCACGTCCTTGGAGTAGTGGCATGAGGCCAAATCCGGCCAGAAGATTGTTGGGACGTTGTGGGCCTTCAGGAGAGGAAGCAGCCGCTTCTGGAGGCACTCTTTTATGTACACCAATCCGTTCATCGTGTCCTGGGTCACGAAAGGTGCACTCCGCTTCCCGCACGTGCAGATGGCTTGCCAAACCAGGAATTTCTTCGCAAATTTGGACATCTTCTGAGTGCGGACATGCTCCGGAACGCTGAACTTATCCTTGGCCGTGAAAAACAGGTTGCCGGGGATCTTTTTGAAGTCGGGCTTCACATATGTTTCGTCGTCCATGATGCAGCATTCAACTTTCGTCAGCATGTTGAGGTACAACTTCCTGGCACGGGTTTTGGCGGACTTGTTCTGCTTCTCGTCGCGATTAGGGGCCTTTTGTACCTTGAACGTTCGAAGCCCAGCCTTAGTTTTGGCCTTCTGGACAAAACTTCGGCTTAGTTGCAGCTTCTTAGCCACATCCCGAACGGAGGCGTTCGGATTTCGGTTGAAGGCCCCAACTACGCGGTTGTGATTTTTGGTGTTGTACGGAATACTTTTTCCTTCACTTCTGGGCTTCCGATCGGTGGTCAACCGTTCCTCGAACCGCTTAATCGCTCGCGGCACCGTGGAATTCGCGATTCCCAACGTTTTAGCGATGGAACGATGCGAGAGATCCTTGTTCTCGTGATGAATGCGCAAGATTTTATCACGCACGAGCAGTTCTTTCGACTCCATTTCCGCGAGTTTTGATCACAGGACTTTAAAACTTGCAGGATGTAAATAATGCACTATGAACTAAATCCACCCAAATTTTCATTAAATTCTACCCAACGGTTAAAATGTTAGAGCAATTTCATAGTGTGGCAATTTCATCGTGGACACCCTTTACTTTTATTGACAGATACGCGTATTTCGTCTACAGTGTGCAGACTTCTTCAGTGTCGTGTACTAATACTCGATTATTCGAGTCCCAAGCAAAATGAAAAATTTGTAAATATTGCTTTACTAAGATACAGGGTATGTGTCCCATAAGTCAGCCTAATATGCTAAGGTCCATGACATTGTTTACTGTAAATCATTAAATTATTGAGCTGCGGTCGATATTGAGAACTGGCTACGTGCTCACTTAGTTATTCTCTAAAGATGTTCGTCATGCACCACTAAATTGTTGAGTAACTTCCTTTTGTAGGGTAAAAACATTTGATGGATATGGATGTACTTTTGGCGTATAGGCTCCATATGGGTCTATTCGTGCATGCAACTTCGTCTCGTCCTGAAAATTTCGAATTTAGAACAATTCTCGTATGGTTTTCTACTATTATTATTTACACTTTTCATTGTTAGCAATACTCCCATTAACTTCGAAAATCCGATTTGATCAGGTTAAAAAATCGCAAAGTCGTTGAAATTAGTAAAATCAACCGTGTGCAGCATTCTCAAACATTTCCGTGAGTGGTACAGTATCGATCGGCAGGATCATAGCAAGCGTTGTAGTGGAGCTAAGGAATGGAGATTGCATTTGAAGGTGTTGAGAACGGTTAGGGCAAACCTAGGACTGTCAAATTAGGATATCGCCAAGAAATTTCATTCCAGTAAGATTTCGATCTTTTTGGGCCAGTAAGCAACCAAACAGGATACTGTCGCCGGATTTAGTGGCCAAAAGACATGCCCGGATATTGTACAATGAGGTTTTTACGAAGAACGCAGTGTGCAGCATCATGGACGACGAAACGTTCATGAAGATAGACTATGGACAGTTCCCGGGCAATGAATCTTAAAGGTCCCTAGCTAGTTCAAATTCATTTTTGCCGATAAACATTAAAGCGCACGATGGAACTGTAAAGTTTATCCTTGATTTTTGCAAGCTAACACAACAGCGGATAAGTACTACAGTGGTATCTGGACAAAGGGGTGGATTTTCTCGAAAAGAACATCAATTCACCCTACTGACCTCAATTCCGCCAATTCAATTGAGAAATATGTAGGAGACAAGCCGTGTGGGATTCCAAGGATGCCAAAGAGTTGGACAGGGAGGGCATCTGGGATGGAGATGCGGTAGTTAAATTGTTGAGCAAAATGTACACAGATGATCACAGAGGAGCCAAACACAGTGTTATAGTCGCAGGTGATAAATTTGTCGTCTCAACTCAAACGAGTTGCCAAATTTGATACTCCTCAGCAGAATTCCGAGGAAAATACAAAACCGTCAAGTATGGAAGCAGGTGAAGTCCATCCAAAAAACGACATCATTATTTGTACCATCAGGCTAAATATAAGGCCTATCAGGTGAATCTTTAACTTTGTGCAGAATGAATTGGAAATAAAAATCGAACAAATCATTATTCTGGTTTTTTTTACTAGAGCTCTATGGGATAGCACGATACTATTGCTATCTCTTTTTCTCTACAGAAAAATTGATAAACAATATCGTCAGTAAAAGTCAAAATTCTACACAAAATGATGCAACGCTCTTTTCCTCATGTGGAACGTGTGGATCTTTCCCCGATTGCTACCTTAATTTTTTTGATCTATTTGAAAAAGGAAATTAAAAACAAAGAAAAAGAGAAAAAACCGGAAACTTTAAAAACATGACTAGAGTAGGAGAGAAAGTGATTGTAGGAGACAAGCCGAAAATATGAATTAATAGAATCGAATAATAATCATTTCGATAGATCAACGCCAAAACATTGCAAAATCATTAATAAAAGAAATTAAACAAAACTGATGTCTCTTACGATCACAAAAATACAAATAACAAAGACAAACCGAGTAAACAAAATCCGACGTAACTTTTGTGATCATTCTAAAAAGTGACAGGGCGACCAAAAAAAATATGGCATATTTGAATTTTGCACTTTTTCCACTGGGTGCAGCAACCTCTATAAGCAACGAACGAGAAAAAGGCCGGCTGGTCTTCAGGAAGGACAAGCAGTTTTTGGAGTAACGTGTAACTGATCGGATGTGGAATATAAACGTGTTTCCCGCAAAGTCCGAAAACCCGGGACCAAGATGAAAAATCACCATAAAATATTGGGCTGTTGGTCACACAGAAGTTGACGAAGAGCGCAAAGGTAACTCGGGATGCAACAAAGATGAAGAGACGGTTGAACAAATGGCAGCTTAGATTATCCAACAGAGTGTCCAAAATATGATGAGTGGTGTTCTAGGAAAAGTTTTAGGTTTCATCACAGCCAAATCGGAATATTTTTTCGCTACTTTTCTTTCAACGTGCAATTAATGATTTTCATTTTGGGTATTCAATATATTTTATATCATTAAAATGGTTCCGAGATAGAACCGTTGTTTTGCGTTCAGATATTAAATGGCTCAAGCTTCACTCGATTCCTTTTCATATGACGATACGTTCAGAAACAATATTTACTAATGTTGTAGCTGAAACAAAAAGATAGTTATTGACTTTTCATCAGAGGGTATCAAACAATGAACGAAGAGTTTGTTTTCTACATGTTAAGTTCTATTGAATTTTTAAATGGCGTGTACAGTGTCAGTTCCTTTTTAAATGTGCTTAAATTTTAAGAATTCAATTTGGAATCATTTAAGCACAGGGGTGCGAAAGTTTCATCAGTCTAGTATTTGCATCAGTCTAGTAGACATCGAACCCAGCACGAAATTACTCAATAACCGCACCTTTACCCAACTGATCTACCGCGGCTCCCTCGGCCTCAAATGTGTGAACTCTCCAAATACGATAATGAAGAAACAATAATTAATAATCTGTAGCAGGTAGCAGGAAGGCCCAATTTATCTTAAGAAGCGAAATTGATCCGAACGCACGAGCAACGTCCGCCGATTACGGCAAAATGCACATTTCCGGAAAATGGGGATAAGAAAATTAAAAAATCGATTTACATACCTACGTTTCGTCTTCTCTACTGCAGGCAATCAACATGCAAATCGGAACGCGTGAATCTATTTACCCATTACCGTTTATTTATGTACCAATTTCGATGGCGGTGGCGCAACCCGAGAGATGATGGTCGGGAAATTTCGCTTTCTAAAATATATCCAATCCAACTCACCTGTCAAAGTTAAATTGTGGCACATATTTCTGATCCTCGATCACCTCTTCTACGACCGGCTTGGTATTGTCAACCCTCGCTTCTTCGGGCACGCTGGCTGTGATCGGGACTGGTGGTTCCGTGGTTCGCTCTGTGGTCACTACCGGTTCTTCCTCTGCGACCGCCTGCGTTGGCAGTTCCGTTGCGTTGTCAAGTTCCAGAGTAAGGCGGGCACTCCTTGGTTCACCCGATTCGGTGGAAGAAGGCGACACATCCCTGGTAGGAGCAACTACGGTCGTCGGGGCATCCGGTCGAGTGGATGGTGCTTTCGGAGCGGGCACCGAGGGAGCCACCGTCACCGAAGCAGGCACGATGTCGGTTGGTTGCGTCGATTCTGGCTCCTGTCGCAGTTCGGCCACCGTTGCCTGTTCCGCGGATACAGTTTTCTCGCTGTCGTATCCGAAATTTATCTCTCGAGGAGCTGATGCATCTTCGGTTTGGAATTCAACCGTGCGTGTGGTTGGAGCCGGAGTGGACGTTTCTGATTCCGCGGTGGCAGGGGCGTCAGTAGTAACGTTGTCTGCTTGTCGCTTGACAATGATACCACCCTGGACGGGGGACGTTGCTGCGAGGAGGAGCAAACCGACTGCCAGCAGACTTGCCAGGGTCGTCGGGATTGTTCTGCTTCTGCTGCTGCTTCCGGTTCGACAGCGTCCTAACCGAAAGGGGGCCACCCCGTTCTGTACATTTTGCTGCATTATTCGCATCAGCGGAGAATGCCGCTGGGCATGTAGGTTTTGTCTGCTGAAGGATGAGGAACGTAGTTCCAATGGTTCTGCTTAGTAGGAAGAGCTGGTTTCGAGGTGAAGAGGGCTGCACTCTTGCATATGGGATGCTATTTCAGTGGTGGTGATCGGTACTGGCTGTCGGTACTTTCGTTCATTTCCTCGGCCTTGGGACGCGGTGTATCACATCTTCGGGATGGATATATGTGGATCAAGACGTGCTCGGCTCGCGCGTGGTCAATTGCTGTTGCCGATGATGGTAGACATTACTCTGCTTTCGATTGGGGGTTTCTGTGTGGAAGAAAGCGGGAGAAATCGAGATTAGATCAACTGAATGAACGGTTAAATGGTTGAGTGATGTTGGTAATTGGAAAATGAAAAAAAAAAGACGAACGCCTTTTAGCGGAGTGTGAGCTTCAAGACCGACCACACTGTTACGGGGTATATTGAGCGAAATGAAAACGAAAAAATAAGGCGATGGTACAGATTGATTTTTAACATCATAAATGTCGTTCAAATTGAAAACCTTGTTTTATGACCCCTAAAATTCGAATACACTCAATTAACCTCAAAATAACTGTGAAAATACCCATTGTATGATGTTTTAATTGTTCAATATGAACAATTAGGCTCAATTCAGCAACGAACAGTTTGCCGTCTCATCTTCTTCAAAAACATCAAAATTCAAAATAATAATGATGAATGACTCTTAGGGCGGCGAGGCAAAACGAGGCAATTAGAAATAAGCTGGTTGTGTTTCTCAGTGTCATCACTAAGTAAAGTAAACCATGAATGATGAACGTGTTGGTGATGTCGACCGATTAACGGTGAATAAAAACAATGCCAAGTTTAAAAGCATGTCTTCAGCAGAGAAGTCATCTTCTGCAAGTTATTTTATTGAGAGAGTTTGAATGTGTTGATACGGTTATGTTTGGTCTTGATAAAAGTCATGACCATTAGGCTCAAAAGCGTGGATTTTCAGGCAACATTATATCAACTACCTCTAAGTTCCATACGAGTATCAAATTATAACTGTTTACAACAAACGTAACCAGAACAATGGACGTTAGCGTTTCAAAATGCTTGGATATTCTTCAATGTGAATAGATTAATTTTCAATATAAATTTCGAAATGTCAGAAATGGAATTCAATAAACCACGTTGAGTATCAGTTACCCGTCGGGATCGCAAAATATGCAATCAATATTCCTCTAGCACACACAATTAAAACCCGACTATTGGAATTAACGTGAACGTAACTACAAATACGGCCAGAGCAACACAGCGTGTATTAAACAAGTTTAAAGTACTGTCAACTGACATGAACAGGTTATCAATATAAGTGTATAATACTTAATTGCATACTTTAACATGACGTTAAAAGAGCAAAAAGTGAAGCCTGACAAAAAATTATATGGAAAAAAGTATCCTCATGCTAAAATTTGAACACTAAAGGGTGTCCACGATGAAATTGCCACACTATGAAATTGCTCTAACTTTTAACCGTTGGGTAGAATTTAATGAAAATTTGGGTGGATTTAGTTCATAGTGCATTATTTACATCCTGCAAAGTCCTGTGATCAAAACTCGCGGAAATGGAGTCGAAAGAACAGCTCGTGCGTGATAAAATCTTGCGCATTCATCACGAGAACAAGAATCTCTCGCATCGTTCCATCGCTAAAACGTTGGGAATCGCGAATTCCACGGTGTCACGAGTGATTAAGCGGTTCGAGGAACGGTTGACCACCGATCGGAAGCCCAGAAGTGAAGGAAAAAGTATTCCGTACAACACCAAAATTCACAACCGCGTAGTTGGGGCCTTCAACCGAAATCCGAACGCCTCCGTTCGGGATGTGGCTAAGAAGCTGCATCTAAGCCGAAGTTTTGTCCAGAAGGCCAAAACTAAGGCTGGGCTTCGAACGTTCAAGGTACAAAAGGCCCCTAATCGCGACGAGAAGCAGAACAAGTCCGCCAAAACCCGTGCCAGGAAGTTGTACCTCAACATGCTGACGAAAGTTGAATGCTGCATCATGGACGACGAAACATATGTGAAGGCCGACTTCAAACAGATCCCCGGCAACCTGTTTTTCACGACCAAGGATAAGTTCAGCGTTCCGGAGCATCGGCACTCAGAAGATGTCCAAATATGCGAAGAAATTCCTGGTTTGGCAAGCCATCTGCACGTGCGGGAAGCGGAGTGCACCTTTCGTGACCCAGGACACGATGAACGGACAGCTGTACATAAAAGAGTGCCTCCAGAAGCGGCTGCTTCCTCTCCTGAAGGCCCACAACGTCCCAACAATCTTCTGGCCGGATTTGGCCTCATGCCACTACTCCAAGGACGTGCTGAAGTGGTATGCGGACAATAAAGTCAATTTCGTGCCGAAAATGTTCAACCCTCCCAACACTCCGGAGCTCCGCCCCATCGAGAAGTACTGGGCGATTATGAAGCAGCACCTTCTTAAACGACCTAAGGTAGTGAAGACAGTCGAGGAACTGAAAAAAGTATGGGTTTACATGCAAAAAACGGTTGATTCACAGGTTGTGCAGAATCTTATGGCCGGGGTTAAGGCCAAGGTGCGGGCATTTGCGTATGGACTGTAAATAAAATACGAGTAAAATAGTAAAATGAAGTTTAATAGTTTAATTTCTCAATCCCTGAAAATTTGATGGCAATCGGATGAAAACTCGAATTTTGCGAATCAATTTTGTGTGTGGCAATTTCATCGTGGACACCCTTTAATCCTTGGCGTGATGGGTTTTGTAGCTTCTTTGCAAAGCCAATTGAACAGTATTTAGAACAACCCATAAAATTTTGTCATGTGCATGTTTTATAAATGTATGGAACCATGTTTTTAAGAACTTGCGGCAGTGAAAAGTATTATTGACTCGATCGTTAGTCAGAATACCTGAGATCCAAACCACTCGGAACAAGACTTGTTTTGCAATACGGTTATAATACATTTGTAAAACATGCAATTATAGTCATTATTAAAAGATGTTTTGTGTATTATTTGGGTATGATTTTAGGGCTATTTGAAGATACAGTATATTGTTGTATTTAAGCAACATATTAATTACATATTTTTCTATCTTCTGGTGGGATCAAGCTTCCTGTAGGACACTAGCTGGATCTCTTGGAAACATGGCAGAACCGTTAATGTTGACAATTATTGATAGGAAATGAACACAACTACAGAGTTATTTTCCTTAGAGAATTCAATAAATTGAACGCAAATATCATAAGTGGTATCAATTGAGATTTTCAAAGTTCTTTTATTGTATTATATGATCCTTATTTAGAAAATTGAGGATTTCACATAGGGATATACACTTTCCACCGCACAAGATATATTACATCTTTGTTTCTACATTCTCTATCTAAATATATTGATATTTTGTAGCCCACCCATAAGATAAAAGATTATCTCAATCAATTGTATTTACAGTATGCAATAAACGTTTATCAACCACCCCCTACAAATTTCCTTTTTTTTGTATTTCTGGTGAAAATCAGTTAAATTTGATAAATATCCCTCCAGTTTATATTTATTTATCAAATTGCTATTGAAAACACGGCATTTATATCTTTTCTTGAACAACGTTATAAGCAGAAGTGGAAACAGCAGACGCGAGGTGATCGAAAGGTGGTGCTCGATGAGCACCTGAATGGCGTTGAGAATGTAGGTATGGGAGACCAAGGCAACGAAGGAAATGACTACGTCAGTGCAGCAGAGGAAGGAAATGATCCAACTCCCACTCTGCGAGAAGGTAAGGATGCCATCCACCAGCTCGAAACCAACAAAGCAGCTGGTAAAGATGGTATCGCACCTGAACTCACCAAGATGGGCCCAGAAAAGTTGGCCACCTGCTTGCAACCGGTGATAGCCAGGATCTGGGAAACCGAACAGCCACCGGAGGAGTGCTAGGGGTAGGGGTAGGGGTTATCTGCCCCATACATAAAAAAGGCGATCATTTGGAATGTGCGAACTTCAGAGCGATCACGATTCTGAATGTCGCCTATAAAGTGCTATCCCAGATCATGTACAAAACGCTAATAAGACCGGTGGTCCTCTACGGACACGAGACATGGACAATGCTCGAGGAGGACCTGCAAGCACTCGGAGTTTTCGAGCTACGCGTGCTAAGGGCGGTTTTCGGCGGTGTGCAGGAGAACGGTGTGTGGCGGCGAAGGATGAACCACGAGCTAGCTGCATTCTATGGCGAACCCAGCATCCAGAAGGTGGCCTAAGCCGAAAGGATATGGTGGGCAGGCCATGTTGCAAGAATGCCGGACAAAAACCCTGCAAAGTTGGTGTTCGCTACTGATCCGGTGGGCTCAAGAAGGCGTGGAGCGCAGAGAACACGATGGGCGGACCAGGTGGAGCGTGATTTGGCGAGCATTGGGCGTGACCGAGGTTGGAGAGTGGCAGCCGCAAACCGAGTAGTGTGGCGTACTATTGTTGATTATGTCTTATCCGAAATGTGATGTTGAACAAATAAATGTATGTATGTAGGGTATGTGTCCCTTAACTTAGACTATTATGCAATGATCGATTAAATTTTTACTATAACTTATAAAGTTTTTAAGCTGTAAGCGAGATTCAACAAGTTATACACTTGCTAAGATAAGTTCGATAAGACATTTGGTAGTTTGTATCACGAAAAGATACACAACTCTTTTTATAAAGTCAGAAACATTCGAGGGATATGGATTTAATCAGTCACTGAGCCAGAGAAACAAGTATCCGGCTATCCGGAATGCGAGGAAATTAGTCGATTTACTAGATCAGATAGCTCAAGAATATGGAGTATCCTTGCACTAAGGACGTGATGGTGGTCACTACCGATAGAGCATCGTTAATGAAAAAAGTCGGAAGAATTGTTGATGCCAGCCTTTATCTGGCTCACAGGATACACTTGGCAGTAGTGGACATCCTTTACAAAAATCTAAATGTTCCAGAACAGACACCTGCTGTTCTTCAAGGTTATTTATTTATTTGAATCATATTACATATTGAATTATCTACCGCACTTATATTTTTGCAAATATTGAAGGATCAGACACCGAATCAGAGGACGGATCTGATAGCGAAATATATGCCCATTTCAAGTCAGCAGCTTCAACGGGCGAATTCGTTGTCAAAGAGGAATATGTGGAAGTAATCAAGAAAGTGCGAAGTATAGTCAAGCTGTTCCGTAAGTCACCCGTGAAAAATGATGACATCCTGCAGAAATATGTGATTCAAGAGTTTGACAAGGAAATAATGCTGATCTTGGACTGCAAAACCCGATGGAATACTTTGCTTGCTATGCTGCAACGGTTCTACCAGCTGATCAATCCAATACAGAAAGCATTAGTGGAAGTGCAAAGTCGATCAAAGATCACTTTTTTCCGAATCCGAGATTGAATCAGTCAAAAGCATGATAAATGTTCTAGAGCCAGTACAACTTGCTGTGGATCAACTATGTCGAAAAGATACAAATCTATACGATGCAGATGTTTTTCTGCAGTTGCGGATTCAGAAATCGTGTATTTTTTTTAAATTTATTTATTTGTTATTCTCAACATACACAATGTGGTCCTAATGATAGTTTCTAAGAATATTCAAAAACTTAGTTCTAATTCTTTGGCAAGGCAGGTGAAAGTCAAACCTAGATGACACTCAATTGAATGCACGTATACCAACAAGAGCTCCGTTGGCGCCACAGTTTGTTCGACGAAATTTTTTTCGAAGAAAGATATTGTTGCGAAGTGCACGAGAACGAACATGAATATTGATTTGATTAAGCAGCATCGGACAGTCAATTTTTGCCATGAAAAGATCGGGAACGAACATGACGCGTGATAGATCTCTCCTCACTGCTATTGTGTCAAGGCCAATAAGTTGCATGTGGTGTACATATCTAGGCAGCTCACGAAGATTATTCCATGCTAAACGACGGAGAGCAAATCGCACAAACCTTCGCTTCACTGCCTCGATTCTATCAACGCCATTAAGATAGTGAGGGTTCCATACTGCTGAACAATACTCCAGCGTGGATTGCACCAGCGAACAGTAGAGGCTCTTTAAACAATAAACATCGGTAAAGTCCTTTACCAATCTCATGATAAATCCCAAACTGTGACGACGATTACAATGTCTGCAATTCATTTCCGAAGGGCTGTTTCGGAATGAGTGATCGATCTATAAGTACTTGAGGCACAGACGCTTCGCGTTGACAATCTGCTGACGTTCAGAATGTGGAAGCCGTTGAAATTTGAAACATCTGGCCAACGGATGTGGTAAATTTCAAACGGGACATCTTGTTGCTGTACTAGCAGTAGACGAGCACGACGAAAGACGAATAATCGGTGGTTGTTTTTTTGAAGACGACGCAGTAGGCGAAACGGAATTCGATGATACATGATGGTTCACGAGAATGGATTCCAACACCCGCCTTCTCCGTTACAGGAACTCGATTAGGGCGACGTAGTTCGGATCCTTCACAGTAGATGCATGGTTCTCCCACGCCTTGAGTGTATCTTCGTGCAGTCTGGTGCAAAGCAGGTGTTCAAGGACGGTGCTCCAAGAATCGGTAGGTTCCCCTAGAAGTCGAAGGATTTTTACGTGCCGTTCAAGTTCTCAACTAACCCGTGAAGCGTAGCAGCAGACTCCTTCTTCATCCGTGGAACTTCGAAGAGTGCTTGAAGATGGCGTTTCTTCATGAGGTACTCGTTGGCAAATCGATTTTTGAGTGCTTCCCAAGCCAGCATGTAATTCGCGGAGCTAATCGCTATCGATTCGATGGACTGCGCAGTTTCTCCCTTGACAACTGCCCTCAAGTAGTGAAACTTTTGTATATCGGGAACATCGGCGTTAGAGTGGATTAATGCGACGAAAGTGTCATGAAAAGTGAGCCATTGCTGGTAATCCCCGTCATATTCTGGTAGAGAGATCGTTGGAAGCTTAATCCCAGAGAGAGTCGAGTTAACTTGAGCGGAACAGGGATTGCGGGCGTTGATTGAAATAGTAGGCAACTTAGAAAGCACATCCGCTTTTATTGTAAACAGTCGAGATTCATATTCGGCGCGGACATCCTCATGCATAACCCTACTTTCTTCAGTCATCGCAGCGTCCTCTAATTGTGTTTGCACGGCCTCCAAGCCGGCCCAAACGTTGTCCACGTGGCTCAATCTTAGCGGCACTTGCCCTTGGTCCAGCACAGCATCGTAGCTCGTGATGAACGCCTCTACCCGACCCAGTGTAGCGAGCAGTGTGCTTTTCTAGCGAATACGATAGCTTTGTTCTGCCGCGGATAGGTGGTCGATGACGCATTGACGCAAGGATGGTTACCGGAGGCAGGAAAAGGTTGAATCTGCACAAAAAGTTGACCACGGTAGATTGAACGATATAGGAATAGTTTCTTGGAAAGGTACTCACCTTGTCTAAGGCAAGAAAGGCCTTGAATTTATTAAGTTCTGCCAACAGGAACTATTTTGAGCACCGTTTGCTCCGTGCTGAGCTCAAAAGATACCTCAGCTGTCTTCGTAGGTCCGGTATGGAAATGAAATTGCTGGCAAAGTGCACAAATATGCCGTAGGAGGTCCAGTCGGATGAGTACGTGCACGTAGGATTAAACAATCGTCGGTTAGAGCACAATGGTACAGAATAAATACGTCTTTTGTGATCTGAAGCGATGGCGCTCAACGGTCGAACAGCAATGGCGCAATTTGTCCTCGCAACGTATAACAAAGAACGTCTTCTCCAAAGCCCGGGAATAGTGACTGCAATGGCGCGACCTCAGCGGTAAACTGTTCTAAACAGTAATAGCT
>JASCZW010015705.1:0-20034 GCA_034211315.2 Aedes japonicus
TTGGGCATAAAATGTGAACAATGCTCGAAAATAACTCGCAAAGCTCTTGGAAACCGCGTTTGACGGAACGGATGAAAAGCAAAGTAAGCTGGAAAAATGCCGACAGCAATCCTGCAAAAAAATGGAATTCAGCAGGAACAAAACGCAGGAGTCCCCTGCAAGCACGATGTACCAAAAGTAATACCGAGACCAACTGGGAACAAGTTGTGCCAAAAAATCCAAAGATGTAATATACTGATAATATCAATCAAGCTGGCGAAATCGGAATTCCTCCAGTTCCGCGTTGACTTTAAATCACTTCACTCCGACATGACTCTTCTACGCACATTGTCACCATCACGGCTCGTCAACATAATTATTCATCACTTCAGAAGCTGACCAAAATTGATTTAAAACATCGTCCGTCCTATCGACACCACCCTCCCCGTGTTTTGGTGGGTTTGGTGGGTTGGCGGTCCATCCAGTGACGTTGGATGATGTCCGAAAGCTCCATCAATTTCGACAGCGAATACCTGATGATGAGATAATTGATAAGCGATGTCCCTGCGTGTGAGGAGTTGGACCACGTGCCTCGTCATCATGGACGAGAATTTTTAAGTAAATCCAGAAGCCAGATTTTTTACCCGGAAACGTTTCTGCACTTTCAACCTGGATGTGGTTTATTCGCGTGGAAACGTAATTTATATAAATGAGTGAGCTCGATAATGACCGACCGCGCGAAAAGGTAGATGTTCGCATAATTATATAGATGGGGGTTGGTTCGGCCGGGCCAAGCCACAAATGAATATGCATTCTGTGTTGTGATGCAACACTTCATCATGATCATCACATCGTCATCATCAACATGAGATTGGGCTGTCCCATTGTCAGTTCAGTTGAGACTGGCGGAGAAAAATTGAAAGGTATTAAAATCGCATGGGCTTTGCGAGCGATTGTGCACTGTGGTTGATAATGAAGTACCTCTGGTTTTGTATATTTTCTCGGCTACGGAATTGACAGCCTTTTTTCGCCCAGCGCATCAATTTGTCAATCATTTAATGGTGAATCATTGTTATAATATTGTGACGGTTTTACCGTGCTGCTGCGAAAATAAATTATCATTTTTACTTCATCATTTTCCAAGATTCACCTCAAGTTGAAAAAACAAATTATCACTTCTTCTTCAGCTTTAAAATCAACTTCCGATCGCTACGTAACCTTGCCCCGTCTTTCCAAGATAAGAAAAAATCGAAGGAGGTTATTTTTGTTTGCCAGCTCCAACTGAACGAGTGGAAAACGTTGTTGCAAACGCTGTTTCTCTGTGGTAGCGAAAGGGAATGAATATCTTTTTTCCCACGAAAATTGTTTGATTTAAACTCCCCGCCCAGCCATCCCTTTCAGTACAGTTAACCGCTTTTTTACCCCTCCCATTGCAGGTGTAATGCTGGACTACCTCACCGAGAAACTGCCCAACTGGCTGCGGCGCACGGTCCTGGGAGTTGCACTGGCCGCTCTGGTCTACAGCTTTGCGCTGTTTTCACCCTGGCGTACGGCATGAGCGGACCGTTTTCCCACAGGCAACTCGACGCTGGCCGGACTCAGGTGGATTGGATGCGTTGGGAGTTTTGAGAGTGCGATGGCGAGACCGATGACCGGTGGTGTTAGACCGTATTCACATTTGCTCTGCTGCACGTTGCGTTGGTTTATTTTTATTCCGCTCGGCATGTTTTAATCCCTACCGCTTCGAGCGGGCAATGATTGTAACGATACCTTCGATGCAGAAGTGGAAGACTCTAGCTATGGTGAAAATACTTTAAATGATATAAAATACTCGTAGATTATCCGGGAAAGCGAGAAGCGTTTGCATTGTGGTGTTTGATTTTTGAGAAGCCGCTTTGTGGAAGTAGATGTAGACAGAAATTGTTCAGAAGCTGAGGAAGCAGCAATCGGAAATTGTCAGGTGGTTTGACGTATAAAAATGATATTTATGAAGCATTGGAGAAAAATATGTTTAAATATGTATTAAAATCTCCGCTACTGAAGAACAGAGCACAGCTAAAGGGAGAGTCGATAATTTTTGCGACACATTAAAACATGCGCTACTTGCCGTGTTTCTTCTTAGACTGTATTTATTACGACTGTACTTGTGCAGTCTTCAGTGTGATTCCAAGGTGGAAAAGTAAACTGTCCGCACAAGTATTTGGTTCACGCAAAACGGGTTTAGGTAAGGCTGATAGAAAGACACAATTCGACGGTCTCAGGGGTCCTTCTAAGGTTGCAGGAACGTATGACAGGACCACAAGCCAGTGAGCACTGCTTGCTTATTTTAAGCGGAATCTGTACATTTCAACGTGGGAAATGGTAAAAAAAAACTTGATGCTTCACAAATTTTCATCCAGAGGGCCAAAAAAACGTTCCGGATTGAAAACGTAAAGGGCATTATGGTACGATTGGCCAGATTTCGCAACAAAAATCGGTCACTTTAAAGATTTAAACTTAAAAACGAGATCTGTCTTCTGGTTTGGTTGATGACTAGGGTGTTTCTTTTATGCTCATAATAAAAATTGCAACCTTTTACTCTTATGATTTATAAAAAAAAAATCTTCTGAAGATCATTTAATTTAAAGAAACTTTGCAGAATTAACTTAAATTCTATCTCATCTACGCATCGTTTAATAACAGTTTTCTAATTTTCCTCAGGGTGGGTCTTGAAAAAAAAGTTCATGTACATTTTGTAGGTACAACATTATTGCTAGCTATTGTTAAAAAACAAGGTTAAGGAGGTTGAAGTGTAAAAAAATACGTTTTCTCAAATTCTTGAAAAATGGAACACGTAGACTGAAAGTTCAAACTTTTGACAATGTTTATATGATTATGTTTACCTATCTCCATTCATTAATTAAAATTTATATTACAGACAAACAGACATAACACATTGATTATTTCACACTGTAAATCATCGTCATTAAAGCACTAGCACCATCTGTTGAGTACACAATGATGGGTGATAAAGCTGAACAGATGGCGGTAGTGTGCAAACGTCAAACTAAAGCGAATCGCCCAGGGGCTCTTCGTCGCTGTCAACCACATATAGATACACCAGAGTGCACATGATTTTGACAATTTTGGACATCTGTCAACTGAAATCGGCAAAGATTTTTCATTTGAACCTAACTAACAAACGCAAACAATTGCTTCTTCCCTAAATTCGTTGATCTTGGCAACTTGCCACATTAATATACCACAGCCATTTAGAAGAACAAGATCGGTAGAATTGGAAGCTTACATGAGTAGATTTTGCATTACGAGATGTTTTCGGAAGAAGTTGCTGTTTACCATTGTCAGTTAGGCCCTAATGAAAAATCTTTCTCGTAATATTTCCCACCAAAACCAATCGATCAATGCCAAAGCAAGACAGGCATGACAGAACAAATCAACTCACTCTTTCACACTCATTACGAGTCCTATAATGACGTGACGATGCGCACATTTTAAAATGTTGAATGTTAAAAAGAACAGTTCATCACATTGATACTGAAATCTATGTGAGCTACAGCAAAATCCTTAATGATTGCCCCCTGGAATCGACTATGCGCAGCAACTTTATTAGCATATATTCATTTAAATAAATTTATATACATATTTACATAAGTATTTTAGCCGGCGCCGCTGGTGTAGTGGTGGGTGTGACTGCTACTTGGCATCGTAACGGGCTTGGGTTCAACCCCAGTCGAGGTCGTTGATTTTTCTGAGGCGAAATAATCTGGTCAAGTCTTCCTCCGGAAGGAAAGTAAAGCCATTAGGCTCGGCTCATGTGTTGGTGAGTGCGATTTGTAGGGTCCTGGTGGTGAAGTCGTCTTCCTGGCGTCGATGGTTGTCACCACGTTGAGAGGAAATACGCCGACTTTTTCTCTACTAAATTTCATTGATTTGTACAGGATTAATCGAATCAACTTTACAGGGCCAAGTTTTCATGTTTATACACATCAGTTTTCTTAGAACTAAAGTTAGGAGGGATTGTACCGATTTTTTTGCGGCCGTCTTAAGAATAATTAATAGGTTAATAGGAATAATAATTTCATGGGTGGGAAGATGGGTGGGAATTTAAAGAATGGTTTACTAAACACATTTATTTTGAATTTTTAATCGTCTAGTAACCTCTCAAAACTTATTTAGAGCTTTTGATTTACTTTTGACTTGAAAATTTTCGAGAAAGAAGCAAAACACATATGCAAACTCAGATGAAAAAAAAACTAATAATAAACATATAGGTTAAACAAACTACAATCTAAGGCAAATGTTATTTAACTGCAAACTTCAGATCACGTAGAGCCAAAATATCTCGAACCGGTACATTGGGTTGTCTACCTAGAGCCCGAAGGGTATCATAAAGCACAGAACTGACTCCGCGGTGTTCAACACAAAACAATAACGTGATCTGCGTTCTGGAAACCTTGTCCACATTCACAGAGATAGCTGTCGCTCAGCCCAACTGGGAATAAACGAGCGTTCAAAAAATAATGATTGAACATGAGGCGAGACATCACACGAATGAAGTGTCGACTCACATCCATCCCCTCAAACCAAGATTTTGTTGACCCCTTGGGATGATAGAATATTGCCCCCCTTTCAGTGTGGAGAGGGGTCTCGAATCACCATAGAAAAAAGTCATGTCTTCTAAAATCTCCACATGGCCAATTTGGTTTGTATGGGAGCCACCCTCTATATGAAAAAGGGGTCTCAAACCAACATAATAACCTTGCACGGCGTCAAAAACCCAAATTTTCTCGCCGATCGGTTCAGTAGTTTCCGAGTCTATAAGGGTCAGACAGACAGACAGCAAGAAATTCATATTATAAAAGGATTACTTGCTGAACCCGGTACGAGTGCTGCTACGCTTGCAACGGAATGAATCAAAATTTAATAGAACTGGCGCGTTTATGGTTGTTTTTCGGAATGAGTTATTTTTTTGTCGATCTTTCAGAACATGATTCTACTTAAGAAATACACATTTTGTGTATTAATTGCCTGGATAATTCCCATGTATGGTTGAAGGTTGTGTTTCATTTTTTGAGAGCCTCCTCTCTCCCTTCAAAGGGGGGAGGGGTCTCAAATTATCATACAAACATTGCCTTCGAAAACCCCCACATTCCAAATTTGGTTTCATTTGCTTGATTAGTTCTCGAGTTGTACAGAAATTTGTGTTTAATTTGTATGACAGTCCCCCGTTCCAGATAGGGCAGGGGTTTCAAGCAACCATATAAGTATTTCTTGTCTTCAAAAACCTCCACATTATTTGCTTGGTTAGTTCTCGAGTTGTGCAAAAATTTGTGAACATTTGTAAGGAAGCCCTCCTTTCATGCTTGGGACATAGGGTCTCAAACCATCGTAAAAATTGTTTCCGGCTCCAAGATCCCCTGCATACAAATTTTCACGCCAATTGGTTCCGTAGTTTCTGAGTCTATAAGGGCCAGACAAACAGACATACAGACACACAGAAACGCATTTTTATATTAAGATAGATTTACAGCTTCACGTTTATGTATTTTTAGCTAACTTAGTCCACGTATATTTTGAAAAGATAAGAAATTTTTTTTATGTTTTTTTAGTAAAGGTCATAAGGCTTGCTTCATTTAGAATTGGAATAAACTTTTGCTCATATTGTGGCGCTCCTGGTGAAGGGATTTGGAAGTTCTTGGCGTCCTCGTGTCGGGAATTTTGTCAGCTTCACGTATGTATTTTTGACATTCCGCAAATCGACTGTACTTTGTAAACAATCAACATGGAAGCCGAAAGAAGGGAAAAAATTGTGCACAGTTATTTGGAAAATCCATTGTGGTCTGCATCTAGGCTAGCTAAACAGCTGAAATTGCCCAGAAATACCGTATGGCGCGTTATCAAACGGTATAGGAAACTGTTGGAGCACCACCCTAATGTATTGAGATGTGCTAGTTTTAAGATCAATAGAATCCCAATAATCTACCCCACACTATACCTTTGTACTCCATACACAATCACATTATCACGTTAGAATAGCGAACGATCGGAAAGGCCTTTTGCCAATCCGTCTCACTTTATTATTTGGCTAGCAGGGTCAAGATCATTGTAGAACAATATAGTCAGTTGAAATATATCCTTCGTAAGATCACCACACGTTCTTGATCCGTATTTGCAACACCGTGCCTTTTTTTCTATCTATTGCGAAAGATATCGTGTTCGAGTGCCACCGATTCTCGCGCTTGAGGCGACCCCTGAACCCTACATTTTCTGGTCCTTCGAGCCGGATGTGCGCGATTTATCTCGGACAATCGTGGACAGTTTTCGTCGAACTTTTTCGCTGTCGCCAAAAGTGAACTTTATCTTATCGTGTGGCTCTCGAACACTTCGCCGTAAGTGAAGAGTGAAGAACAATTAATATAATAGAACACTGACTAAATTGCGCAAAGTGAACTGTCGCTGTAAATAAAATTGCGCTTATATCCAACTCTATCTGCTGTGGTTGCTGAAAGTGAAACTTCCATCGGGATTTATGGCTTCAATTTCTACTTCTCGTGTATGCGGCGTGGCATGAGGCTTGGCGTGGTTTGGCTCTGATACGCATTGTGCTGAGTGGACAAAGGGATCAATTCATCGTAAACAAAGGTCATCGGTCGTACTAATTACTGAAAGAACGTGAGTACTGCATGCGAGTAGAAGTAGGCAAAGTTGGCTGAGCCCGTTAATCATAAGATCGATTTTATTGCACTCGATCTTCGATTTGCTACCTCTATCCCGGATTAGTTGGAGTTTTGTTTCGATTGTGTGCTCTGATTTTGGCTGAACAGACAGTTAGCGCAATTTTTAAACGTTTGACTGTGCTGGTCGTTGTAAATAATGGCACCCGGATTGCGGGCATTATGTTATCAAGAGGTTCTTTCTGGACACGCTGGCCAACGCGAAGCAATTTGTGAACCAGTACAACGCTGAGTTACACAGTGGACAACTAGAGGGATGGAAGAAACGGATTGATGGACTTGACGATAGATTTCATGCGAATCGTTTGGCCATTGAATTGGCACTCGATGATGTGGAGGATCAGGGCAGTGTAGATAGCAAGGTAGATGCAACAACCGAAGATGAAGCCAAGGTGTAGCTGAAGAAGCGGACCAAGCTGCCACAAACGAAAGCAATCGTTTGATCCGACAAAAATTTGAGCTCGATTACGTTTTTGTGTATAGTTTTTTGGTAACCGAAAGTCGTAAGCAAACCACGTGCCCCAAGTTAACGTAAACCAAACTATACCCGCTCAATCGCGGGTGAAGCTACCCGATGTCAAGCTCCCAAGTTTTGATGGTACTATTTCGGAATGGATCACTTTTCGCGATTCGTTCGCATCTCTCATCGATTCCAACGTTAATCTATCACCATTTGATAAGTATTCGTACCTCGTGGCATCCTTGACGAAGGACGCGAGGAAGGTGGTGGAATCAATAGAGCTTACAGCTGCCAATTATTCTGTCGCCTGGCGACTTCTTGAATCAAGGTTTGAGAACAAGAAGCTGATTTTCAAGACCTACGTTGATGCTCTCGTCGCAATCGAACCGATGAAGAAAGAATGCTACGATTCTCTGATGCGGTTGGTCGATGATTTCGAACGGAATCTGAATATGATTGATAAGATGGGAATTCCAACGGACGGTTGGAGTGTGTTTTTGGCCCACATGGTCTGCAGTCGTCTCGATGCCTCAACATTGAAGCAGTGGGAGTCACACTTCCGGTCAACAGATGTTCCAGAGTACAACGAAATTATGAATTTTCTGCGCGGTCACTTGTCCGTTCTCCAGTCATTACCATCGTCCAAATCTTACTCATCGGATTCTCACAAGCCGGAACAACACCGGTTGTCGAAATCGAAGATCGTCAACGCCGTTACTAGCCCAACAATCAGTCCGTGTCCGTTTTGCTCAAAGTTCGCCCACTCGCCGTTCAAGTGCGATGTCTTTCAAGGGTTGTCAGTTTCGCAACGTTTCGATCTTGTAAAGAAAAAGAATCTTTGTATAAATTGCCTGTCGCCGGAGCACATGGTTCGCAACTGTTCGTCTGGTACATGCAGAGTCGACAAATGTCATCAGAAGCATCACACTATGCTCCACCAATCATTGAACGGTCGGTCTTCCGATCCAAGCAAATCAAATGCTCCTCGCTCTAATCCGGTCCAGCCGCCGAATGTTTCGGAACAGTCTTCCTCGCAAAATCCTTCATCGTCGTCGCCATTACCGTCTGGGTCCCAACAGTCCTCTGCCACTAGCCTCGTGTCCACCAATGCCGTCGGAGCCCCAAGAGTTCCTGCTACCGTACTACTACAGACAGCGATCATCCAAGTTTTCGCCGCGAACGGACAAATTCAGTGGGCAAGAGCCCTGTTAGATCCAGCGTCGCAGTTAAATCTGATCACCGAGAACATCGTACAAAAGCTGAAGTTGCGCCGCTATCAGTGTCATCAAAAAATTGGAGGTGTAGGCAACTCGTTAGTCGTTTCGTCTCACGCTGTACACGTTCGAATGGGTTCACACTGCACAGATTTCAAAGCTGTTCAATCGTTCCACATCTTGAAAAAGATAACACAAGATCTTCCTACCAGAACTCTTGATGCCTCTTCATGGAAACTTCCGCCAAATGTCGTTTTAGCAGATCCAAAGTTTCATGAGCCGGGTCCTATCGATTTACTCCTTGGCATGGAACTGTACTACGATCTGATGCTAGATGGGTTTACCAAGCTGGGTCCCGAGAAACCGATTCTACAGAACACCGTCTTTGGATGGGTAGCATCGGGCAAAATTGGTTCCGGACAGTCAAATGGAACTACTAAGCTAGCGCACTTGTGCAGTAATCAGTCACTCAATGAACTAATCACTCGCTTTTGGGAAGTTGAGTCGTGCTGGTCGAACAGTATCCAGTCCGTTGAGGAAGTTGCCTGTGAAGAACACTTCGTCACTCATACGTACCGGGATGATTCGGGTCGGTTCGTAGTCACACTTCCAAAGCACCCATCCATCCTGGCCCAACTCGGAAATTCGAAGCAGATCGCTACCAGGAGATTTCTCGCCTTAGAACGTCGCCTCGATTCAAATCCTCAGCAGAAACAATCCTACGTCAAGTTCATCGATGAATATCATCAGCTTGGTCACATGAATGAAGTCGACGATTTCGCCAGCTCATCACCTGTAGCCCAGTCATACTACCTACCACACCATGGAGTAGAGAAAGCGGATAGTACGACTACAAAGCTCCGGGTCGTATTTGATGCCTCGTGTCGGACGGACAGTGGAGTTGCGTTGAACCAGGCATTGATGGTAGGCCCAGTTGTCCAGGACGACCTGTTTGCCATACATCTTCGTTTCCGCATGAATCGGATTGCCCTCATAGCAGACATCGAAAAGATGTACAGACAGATTCGCATTCATCCATCAGATTACCCACTTCAGCGTATCCTTTGGCGCAACACTTCTTCCGAACCGATTCGCACCTTTGAACTCACGACAGTCACCTACGGTACTGCATCCGCCCCATTTTGGCAACCAGGTGTCTGAAAGAGCTGTCCAAGCAATGTGCTGACAATTTACCGCTCGCGTCACTAGCCTTGGCTAAAGATTTTTACGTGGATGATATGTTGACTGGTGTCGACAACGAAGAGGAAGGAGAAGAACTTTGCAGACAACTATTGACGGTGCTGTCATCCGCCGGTTTCAGTCTTCGCAAGTGGGCATCCAATTCAGCTGAAGCTCTGTTGAAAATTCCCCAGAACTGCGTGACGAACGATCAGTGTTAGCTCTGAATTTACAATCCACCCCGGTCAAAACTCTCGGAATCCATTGGCAGCCATTCACGGACACGTACAGCTATGCAACTCCCGTATGGTCCACGGAAGCTGTCATTACTCGTCGCGTTGTCGTCTCCGATCTTGCCAAACTGTTCTTGCCTCTTGGATTACTTGGTCCTGTTGTAGTTTTGGCAAAGATCTTCGTCCAATCGCTTTGGCAATCCACTACTTCGTGGGATGAACCACTGACACCTGAACAGCAACAGTATTGGAGACACTACCGTGACAGCTTAGAAGATATTCCATCGATATCTATCCCACGATGGGTAACTTTTTCTCATGATCCTGTACTCGTAGAATTGCACGGATTTTGTGACGCGTCTGAACGCGCATACGGTGCCAACATCTACCTGCGAACCGTATCCGCTGACGGAACAATCTCCGTCAGACTATTGTGTGCCAAATCAAGAGTGGCACCTACAGGAAAATCGAAGAATTCGATATTGCTCTCGTTGCCGTTACTAGAGCTCTCCTCGGCACTTCTTTTGGCTCACCTGTACGAGAAGGTCAAGTCAAGCATCGACCTGAAAACTAAATCCTTCTTCTGGACGGATTCTATGATAGTGCTGTGTCAGATCCGCTCACCACCAGCTCGTTGGAAGAAGTTTATCGCAAACCGTGTCGCAGAGATCCAGCGCCTTACAGCTGGCGGTATCTGGTCACATGTTCCTGGAATCGAGAATCCAGCGGACATAATTTCGCGCGGGATGAGTCCCGCTGAGTTGAGAGATACACCAGCTTGGTGGATCTCGCATGTGTAGCTGAATCAATCGTCTCGCTTTTGGCCTCCAATAAATCAGCCGATTCCAGATAACCTACCGAACATTGCTCAAGCGGAGCGCTCAATAGCGCTTCCAGTTCAAATAGTACCTCCTAACGAACTCTTCGAGATTCGTTCGCCGTTCTCTAGTCTGGTACGGCTGGTCTCTTACCTACGCCGTTTCCAGCACAATGCTTCGCCTCGAAATCGCAACAACCGGAAATCTGGACATCTAACTACAATGGAGCTCAGCGACTCCACAAAATTCCTCGTTCGGATTGCTCAACAAGAAACCTTTGCTCGAGAGCTAGCTGAGATCAGATCCAGTGGACAAGTTGGTTCACGCTCGATACTCAAAAACCTCTCGCCGATTCTGGTCGATGGAATCTTACGTGTGGGTGGTCGTCTGAGAAATGCTGCTATCCCTGAAGACCGGAAACACCCGATGATTCTGCCTGCTCGTCACACGCTCACAGAACTTATCTTGGTCCACTACCACGAGAAGAACCTCCACGCCGGACCGCAATTATTGGTAGCATGCACCCGAGAAAGGTTCTGGCCACTTCGAGTCCGTAACCTGGCAAGAAAGGTGGTGCATTCCTGCGTGAATTGTTACCGCTGTAAACCAACCAACCTTGAGCAGCTAATGGGTGACCTACCTCCAGAGCGAGTTACGCCAACATTCCCTTTCTTAAACACTGGCGTTGACCTTTGTGGACCTTTCCAGTACCGCAAAGGGCCAAGAGCACCACCAACCAAATGCTATGTGGCGATATTTGTGTGCCTCGTCACCAAGGCCGTCCACATAGAACTCGTCTATGACCTCAGCACGGCCGCTTTCCTAGCAGCATTGCATCGATTCGTCGCTCGCAGAGGGAAGCCGAAACTTATCCAATGCGACAACGCAACGAACTTTAAGGGAGCGGAAAAGGAATTAGCCAAACTCTTCAAACATTTCTACGACCAGCAACACCAGTCTGCAGTAATCAACCACTGTGCAGATGACGGCATCGTGTTCAAGTTTATCCCGCCTCGCAGTCCCAACTTTGGCGGTCTGTGGGAAGCGGCGGTTAAATCCTTTAAGAAACACCTTCGGTCTACCATCGGAAACTCGGTGCTCTCACAGGACGAATTCGTTACACTGCTGGCTCGTATCGAAGCTTGCCTAAACTCAAGGCCGTTGACTCCACTTTCTGCTGAGCCCAACGACCTAGAAGTCCTAACCCCGGGTCACTTTCTGATCCATCGTCCGCTAATTTCGTCACCTGAGCCCGATCTATCTGATGTCCCAAGGAATCGACTCGACCGTTGGCAGCAAAACCAAGAGCTGCTCCGACGCATCTGGAAGCGTTGGACCGTTGATTACCTCTCTGGCCTTCATCCACGCACGAAATGGACTCAACAGCGGGACAACGTAGAAGTCGGCACTTTGGTGCTGCTCAAGGAGGACAACCTCCCACCTCTGAAGTGGAGGTATGGCCGCATCACCTGTGTCTGCCGTGGCAAGGACAACAACATTCGTGTCGTCGTTGTGCGGACCGTTGACGGAGAGTACACACGGGCCATTTCGAAGATATGCGTCCTGCCGATACGCCAGCCCACAACCAACATCACCAGTGCAGCCAACCTAAACTCAGAGGACTGAGTCTTCCATCGCAATGCTTCGGCGTTGCGCAACGGGAAGGCCTTCGGGCCTCCAACCCTGTAAGTTAATATTTTATTGAATTTGCAAAAAACTTAAGAATTTTTTGTCCTCCGACATGTCCTGGCGGCTCATCGATGGCTACTACAATCCTTCCACCAACGCTGATGATCACCGAGCTACCAAAGTACAACCGTCTGCAACCTGAAGAAAAACAGATGACCAGCAGGGATCCGATGTCGTAAAGCAGAAACCGTGAAGATCATTGATGCTAGTCACTCAAAGCAGCGGAAACGTTCTATTCATCAGTTGAAAGGCAACCCTTTCAACGGGGGCCGGGGGCACCACCCTAATGTATTGAGATGTGCTAGTTTTAAGATCAATAGAATCCCAATAATCTACCTCACACTATACCTTTGTACTCCATACACAATCACATTATCACGTTAGAATAGCGAACGATCGGAAAGGCCTTTTGCCAATCCGTCTCACTTTATTATTTGGCTAGCAGGGTCAAGATCATTGTAGAACAATATAGTCAGTTGAAATATTTCCTTCGTAAGATCACCACACGTTCTTGATCCGTATTTGCAACACCGTGCCTTTTTTTCTATCTATTGCGAAAGATATCGTGTTCGAGTGCCACCGATTCTCGCGCTTGAGGCGACCCCTGAACCCTACAGAAACATTGACGACGATTCGGAAGCCTCAAACCGATTAAGAGGAATCCCAATCTGTCAATCTGTTTGAAGACGATTAAGAGGAATCCCAATCTGTCGGACCGTGATTTGGCCAGAAAATTCGGTGCTGCCCATAGTACCGTGATGAAAACTCGACTCCGGGAAGGAATCAAGTCGTATCGAGCTAGCAAACAGCCAAATCGTACCATAAAACAGAATAGTATGGCCAAAATCCGTGCTCGAAAGCTATACGACCAGGTGCTGACCAAGTTCGACGGGTGTATTCTGATGGACGATGAAACCTATGTCAAGGCTGACTTCGGGCAAATCCCAGGTCAAAAATTTTACTTGGCAACGGCTCGGGGGGATGTTCCAGCCAACTTTAAATTTGTTTTTGCCGACAAATTTGCACGAAAATTCATGATTTGGCGGGGCATTTGCAGCTGTGGTAAAAAAACGAAAGTTTTCGTTACAAACAAAACAATGACGTCGGAAATATACCAAAAAGAGTGTCTCCAAAAACGAATTTTGCCGTTCATTCGATCCCACGACCATCCCGCAATGTTTTGGCCAGATTTGGCAAGCTGTCATTACAGCAAAGTCGTTCAAGAATGGTATGCAGAGAAAGGGGTCCAGGTTGTTCCGAAAAACCTTAACCCACCCAACTGCCCCCAGTTCCGCCCTATTGAGAAATACTGGGCAATCATGAAGAGGAGACTCAAGGCAAAGGGAAAGGTTGTCAAAGACATCAATCAGATGAAGACCTGGTGGAATAAGATAGCTAAAACGATGGACGAAGAAGGTGTGGGCCGCCTAATGAGCCGTGTTACAGGAAAAATTCGAGAATTCTTTCGAAACCGTGACGAATAATTTTATCCGTATTTTTTCTTGAAAGTATGAAAAAAACGCTACATTTGTATAAAAAAAGATCTTGAATTCAATAATAAATAACTGGAATACAGGCAATTGTTTTTGTTCCAATTCTATCTGAAGCAGGCTTTATCAATACACTTTTTTTTTCATGTCTATTCGTTATAGCAAAAAATTACCGTCCACTCCTAGCGCTTCGCATGGAGATAAGAAATTATCTGCTTCTGACAAATTTCATCAAAGAATAGGACAGCTAAAACACTTGCGCGTAAGCTGTACACACTAATGTTGACGAAACCACACTGCTGCATTATGGACGATGAAACACACGTAAAAGAGGACTTTAAACAAATTCCCGGCAACCAGTATGTGACTGCTAAAGACAAGTTCGATGTTCTAGAGTCTCTCAGAAAACAGCAAGTGTCAAAGTTCCCCAAGAAATTCATGATTTGGCAGGGGAGTTGTTCATGTGGTAAACTGAACAAGCCTTTCGGAACACCTTCAACTGTAAATGGTCAAGTATACATGAATGAATGCCTGAAAAAACGACTGCTTCCGTTTCACAAAACTCACAACGTTCCTACAATTTTTTGACCGGACATAGCCATTTGTCACTACCCCAAGGATGTTCTGGAGTGGTACAAGACAAATGTTGTCAATTTCGTGCCGAAGGATCTTAATCCCCCAAACTCTCCAGAGTTGTGGCCAATTGTAAAATATTGGGCTATAATGAAGCACGAACTTCGGAAGCATCCTAAAGTTGTCACTGCAGAACAGGAAATGTTAAAGTCATGGTTGAAAGCGGAAGTTTTTTTCGGTTCAAGCGTTGTACAAAATCTTATGCGTGGAATTGAGAAGAAAGTTCGGGCTTTTGGATTTGGTAAAGAAATACACTAAAATGAAAATACCTAAACCAAGATTATACTTTTTTTTTTATTCCCTGAATATTTCATCACAATCGGTTGAGAGATCTGTTTTTGAGGACGAATTTAAAGTGATGCAATTTAACTGTGTACACCCTTTACACCGCCAAAGATGATCCTAAGCCCACGTCATTCGAAAACTCCAAGTGCTTGATGGTCCTCTTAAAGCATTGTCCACATATAGTCGGTATACAATTATCGGTCTTATCAGCGTTATGAACATGGTACACTTTGTACGGGGGGTGAAGTTTACTAGATCTCAAGGTCTTGTGGAGTCCAGAGAGAGCACGACTTCCGGTAATAATGCGTCTCCGAATTTCTCTGCCGCAGTTGATATCCAACGTAACCAATGATCCGCGGTACACAAACTCATCCATCAAATCAAACTCATCTCCGTCAATTGTTACGATTCTGCTAATGCGAGCTCTATCCCGCTTGGTTTCTTCAGCCAAAATATGCTTAGTCTTCGTCGCATTCATCTTCAATCTAAGCTTTTCTGTTGCACATTTCAACTTGGTGTACTGATCAGCTACCATCTGGAAAATACTGCCAACAATGTTCTAGTCGTCAGCGAATGCGCACGAATGTGGATTCCTATAAAAACTGACGCGGTTGGTCAAAGCAACTATGGATCGAGTGATGTGTGCCGTCCGAGTCTCAGGGACACTCTCCAGTCCCTTCGAATCTAGGAAAGAATTACAGCAAGGTGATGGATTGTCGTGTTTGCTATTTAACATTGCATTGGAGGGTGTAATTCGATTAGCAGGGATGGACACGGGTGGTAGGATCTTCGAAAGTCTGTACAATTTTCGTACAACTTCGCCGACGACGTACATAATTTTGAGACGATGATAGAAGCGTACGTCAGACTAAAGGTTGAAGCAAGTAGGATTGGGTTTATAATTGATGCGTTGAAAGCAAAATACAAGGGGATTACAAGGGAAGAGGCTGACAATGTTAGCCTCCCACTCCGAGTTCAGAATGACGGTAATGGAATCGAGGCGATAGACGAATTCGTGTATCTGAGCTCATTGGTGACCACCGATAATGACACCAGCCGAGAGATTCAAAGGCACATTACAGAAAAGTTCTCCGAACTACATGGTTGTTCTCTTCGGACGGTCTTGGTCTGATTGGTAAGGTACGTTGCGCAAACGTGTTTGGTGGCCAGGAATAGTAGTTGATGTGAGGAGGGGGTAAAGTTATGTGCTTCTTGCGCCGTAAATAGAAGACCGGAGAGACCAACTTCAATGCAAAGAACATTCGTTCCAAGATCCGTCTGGGATACGATCACCCTTGATTTTGACGGGCCGTGTCTATTCCTAGGTGGCATAATTATATTGTCAAACATCTTCGAAAAAGAAGGTTTTCCGCAAGCGACGAAATCGGATAATGGATTTTCGTTCAATGGAGAGAACTACGAACGTAACTGCTCAGAACAAGGTATTTAAAATATTGTTTAACCCCATTTTTCCCTTCGCAGAATTGCTTGGTAGAGGGTGTCATAAAATTGTTTATTTTGTTGTATGGATTATAAGATGTGAAAAAAAAATCACATAATTAGCGAAAAATATCCACTAAAAATTTACTAAACTGTCAGGTGATTCAGGTGGTGAAAAATTCTTTTCAAAATCTAGTGAATCTTATGTGTCCACTGAAATGCAAATGATTAGTTATGTAGAAAATCTTTTTCTACACACTACCAAAATGTCATGTAAATTTCTGTCCTCTGAGACCGACACATGCAAACGTCCTTATACGTTCTCCGAATTTTTACAAACATGAATTACGTCTCATGTAAAATTCATAATTTCTAAGTGTGTATGTGAAATGCATGTGAAAGTCACTTATTTTAGTATTTAAATGTGCTAAGCTAAGTGAAATATTATTTCAGTGTAGGTGATGAAAGTAGGTATTTCCATTTTTTTTTCTTCACTAAGTCAAATTTACCACGTTTATGGTACAGCCTTCAACATAAGTGGTATATTGGACAGAGCCAATGTTGATATCAACCCCACCATGATTGATTTCAATCGCAGGCATGGTAAAATCAAACGCATTTATAGTCAGGTGAAAATGGTTGGTGTTTGCGCTTAATTTAACCCTCGAAATGGTAGTTTCTACAGGGGATGTTTTTGAGTGTAGCGAGCAGAAGGGAAATGTGTGGAGGGAGTCGATATTGTCGCCTACCGATCTATACTGCATATCCGGAGCAATTTGCGATTATGGCGTACATGCAAAATGTAAACAAAATAATTTTTCAATGCACTGCATCATTATAACCACTAAATCATGAATTTTGAACTTTTTGTCCTGATTGTGCTTTGATTTCTTCATTAAATATTGTTTCCGCAAAGGACGTAGAGTTATTTCACTATCAAAACAATTTACTTTGCAATTTACGCCATATTGATTGTTGACAAAGTGAAAGGCGTAATTTAAATCAAAACATACACTGATCAGCAAAATAAAGTGCCCCATTCATCGTTTTTTCAATTTCTCTCATTTACTTGGTTCAAATTAAAGTAAACACCTGTATTTTTTTAATTATCTTATTTTTTAAATTCTTTTTAAGTTTTACATATGGAATACTGCAAAAAAAAGGAGTTTAACTTAAAGAAAAAAAATCAATTTGTGTTGAAAAAAAAAACAGTGACAAAATAAAGTGCCCACTTCATTTAGGCTACTGAAAACATAAATTAAAGTAAAATAAAAGCATTTCAATAATTGGTGTGTCCTCCTTTGGCCTTCAGGACCTCCTGCAGGCGCTTCGACATGCTCTCGACCAGGTTCTCTAGGTGCTGTGGATCTAGCTCTTCCCAAGCGCGCTCCAGGGCTTCAAAATAGTTATTTTTATTGGTAACACCAGTTTTGTCAACCCAGGCACTGCGAATCGCCCACAAATTCTCGATGGGATTGAGGTCCGGGCTTTGTGGAGGTCATTCCAGCGGTTTGATCCGACAAGACCGGAAGAAAGACTTGGTCTTCTTGGCAGTATGGTTCGGGTCGTTGTCTTGCTGGAATACGATCTTCTCTTCAAGGCCCGTCTGGATCAGCGAAACCTCCAGATTTTCTCGCAGGATGTTGATGTAAGAATCTGCCGCCATTATCCCGTCGATTTTCACAATGCTTCCCACTCCACCCTACGAAAAACACCCCCCATCAGATTCCTCCTCCATGCTTCATCGTGCCTTGGATGTGGCGCTCCTGAAGCTCCTTTCCCGATCTGCACCAAACACGAACCCGCCGCTTTCGGTTAAACAGCTCGAATTTTGATTCGTCCGTCCAGAGAACCGTTTTCCAGAACTCTAGGGGCTTATCAGCATTGCTCCTTTTCCAGAACTCTAGGGGCTTATCAGCATGCTCCTTAGCAAACTTAAGCCGTTTGGCTTTGTTTGCCTTGCTGATAAATGGGCGCTTCCGGGCAAGTTTGCTCTTCAACCCCTGTGCTATGAGACGGCGACGAACAGTTCGACCGGAAACTGATAACTGAAGGGTTTCCTGGATCTCGCGGACAGCCCGCATAACGATAAACAATTTGCTATATAGTCGAAACTGTATTTCGAATATAAGATATATTATCACATTTGATGTTATTGTTATCGAATAGTTTAATCTCATTTTCACCATACGACCTCTACATTAACACATATTGTTATTGTTTGCCATATTGTCATTGAAAGGTTTATTATTGTCTGCACTCGGTCTGGATTATATACTAACTTTTTGACATAGAGTACAGCTAAAATTTTGTTCGTGAAAATTGCCATTTTTTTATGGTAACCTAACTTAACCGCCTATTCAGCATATTGTTATTTGGCCTTTTACCATCTGATATATTGTTGAAACTATAGTGGAGATTGTTACATGGGAAATAATTAGTTCTTCCAAATGAGAAAAACAGGTCATGATTTCATGCATATGTTGTGTTTTCGTGTTATGAATATACACCATGAACAATATTCCTGTTATCATGAACTATTTTTCCACCGCAATCAAATCATGGTTTGATCGGGTTAAAACCATGAGCTGAATTCCTGATATTAAAAACATTATTCATGAATCTGGCAAATCTACTTTATCGACTCTGAATGTAAACAAAAAAATAAATCCAACGTCGGGATTCGAACCTAGTGTGGATGCGAAGTGCGGTGGATGGACCTGGTGGATGTACTCACTACCCTATTGTTATTCTCGAATAGAAGCCTGATTTATGAAGATGATTACACAGCTTAAGATTAGAGGCAAAACAATTCTTCCAAAGTTCATAACTCGCATCGATCATTTTATTCCTGAAAGCATGAATGAGAAATATGAATTCATAAAAGAAGATAAGAGTTAGTTTCATGATTTTTTATTCATAAAAACAGAAACGGATTTGTCTCCGTGTAGTTTATAGTTGTCAACTATAAGTGTAAATGACGCAACAATAATGGATGCGCTCCTCAACAATAAGTTAAATAGTTCAGTAATGGTTTGTGATTATGCGGGTAGTTACCTTTGGGTTCTTCTTGACTTCACGCATGATCTTGGTGTCCGTTTTCGCATCCGTTTTCCGCTTCCTGCCTCTGCCAGGGTGATCCACCACTGATCCAAACGTTTTAAGCTTCAGAAGAATTTTGCCAACCGCTGCCTTACTGATACTGTACTTCTTAGCGACAGCCCGGTGCGATTCACCGTTTTGCACATCACGAACGACCAATTTTCGGATACACAAGGGAATTGCTTTCGAAAGCACTTCAATTGAATCAAATGCGATCACGTATACAAATGCAACAGGTTGAGCCGTTTGCTTCAAAACATGTCAAAATATCAAAACATAAACAATCGAGGGGTCTTCCAATGGAAACTTATCGAAAACATCGATTTTTGAAGTGGGCACTTTATTTTGTCACTGTTTTTTTTTTTCAACACAAATTGATTTTTATTTTCTTTAAGTTAAACTCCTTTTTTTCAGTATTCCATAAGTGAAACTTAAAAAGAATGTAAAAATAAAATAAGAAAAAAAAACTACACTGTGTTTACTTTAATTTGAACCAAGTAAATGAAAGAAATTGAAAAAAACGATGAGGTGGGCACTTTATTTTGCCTATCAGTGTAAACATGGCGTAAAGTAAAAGGCGATTCCGACAAAATAATCAAAACAACGGCGAAAAGCAAAAGGCGAAACCTAAGAAAATGTCAAAAGTAGGCGAATAGTATAGGGCGATACATTTATTTCCATTACTTGTGGGGCTAACGTTGAAAAAGGCGTAATCAAACATACTGGCATCGACAGGCGAATATTAATAAATGAGCAAGTTTCAATGTAAACCATATAA